>JAACNH010001619.1:0-65000 GCA_019447015.1 Hymenochirus boettgeri | reverse complement strand
TATCCCTGGATCAACCAGACAACAGCAATATGTATTAATACCAGTAATTTCAATATTACCGGTATTAGCATCCCTGTACCAACCAAACAAGTATATGTATTTATACTAGTATTATCATATTATATAGTATCCCCTACAAGAAGAACTACAGTATATGTATAATACCATTAATTTCAATATTATTGTATCCCCATACCACGAGAACTACAGTATCTTTATTAATACCAGTAATCTCTCAATATTAAATAGTATCCCTGTACCAACCAAACTACAGTATATGTATTAATACCAGTAATTCCTCAATAATATAGTATCCCTGTACCAACCAGAACTACAGTATATGTATTAACACCAGTTATTCTCAATATTATATAGGTATCCTGTACCAACCAGAACTATAGTTATGTATTAATACCAATATTCTCAATATTATATAGTATCCAGTACCAACCTGAACTACAGTATGTATTAATACCATTAATTCTCAATATTATATGTATCCCCATACCAACCAGAACTACAGTATATGTATTATACCATTAATTCTCAATATTATTCGTATCCCATACCAACGAGAACACAGTATATTTATTAATACCAGTAATTCTCAATCTTAAATAGTATCCCTGTACCAACCAGAACTACAGTATATGTATTAATACCAGTAATTCTCATATTATATAGTATCCCTGTACCAACAAAACTACAGTATATGTATTAACACCAGTTATTCTCAATATATATAGTATCCCTGTACCAACCAGAACTAAGATATGTATTAAACCATAATTCTCAATATTATATATATCCCTGTACCAACCGAACTACAGTATATGTATATACCATTAATTCTCAATATTATATAGTATCCCCATACCAACCAAGAACTACAGTATATGTATTAATACCATTAATTCTCAATATTATATCGTATCCCCATACCAACGAGACTACAGTATATTTATTAATACCAGTAATTCTCAATATTATAGTATCCCGTACCCACCAGAACTACGTATATGTTAAATACCAGTATTCTCAATATTATATAGTATCCTGTACCAACCAGAACTAATTATATGTATTACCCAATAATCTCAATATTATTAGTATCCATGTACCAACCGAACTACAGTATATGTATTAATACCATTAATTCTCAATATTATATAGTTCCCCATACCACCAGAACTACTATATGTATAATAACCATAATTCTCAATATTATATGTACCCCATACAACAGAACTACAGTATATTTATTAATACCAGTAATTCTCAATATTAATAGTATCCCTGTACCAACCAGAACACAGTATATTATTAATACCAGTAATTCTCAAATTATATAGTATCCCTGTACCACCAGAACTACAGTATATGTATTAACATCAGTATTTCTCAATATTATATAGTATCCCTGTACCAACCAGAACTATAAGTATAATTAATACCAATAATTCTCAATATTATATAGTATCCATTACCAACCGAACTACAGTATATGTATTAATACCATAATTCTCAATATTAATAGTATCCCTGTACCAACCAACTACAGTATATGTATTAATACCATTATTCCAATATTAATAGTATCCCCAACCAACCAGAACTACAGTATATGTTATTAATACCATAATTCTCAATATTATATGTATCCCATACCAACGAGACTACAGTATATTTATTATACCAGTAAATCTCAATATTATATAGTATCCCTGTACAAACCAGAACTACTATTGTATATTAAACCATTTATTCTCAATATTATATAGTATCCATGTACCAACCAACTATAGTATATGTATTAATACCATAATTCTCAATATTAATAGTATCCATGTACCAACCGAACTACAGTATATGTATTAATACCATTAATTCTCAATATTATATAGTATCCCAACCAACCAAACTACATATATGTATTAATACCATTAATTCTCAATATTATATCGAACCCATACCAACGAGAACTACGTATATTATTAATACCAGTAATTCTCAATAGTAATAGTACCCTGTACCAACCGAACCTACCGTATATGTATTAATACCAGTAATTCTCAATATTATATAGTATCCCTGTACCAACAAAACTACAGTATATGTATTAACATCATTTATTCTCAATATTATATAGTATCCCTGTACCAACCAGAACTATAGTATATGTATTATACCAATAATTCTCAATATTATATAGTATCCTGTACCAACCGAACTACAGTATATGTTATAATACCAGTAATTCTCAATATTAATAGTATCCCTGTACCAACCAGAACTAAGCTACAGTATTGTATTATACCAGTAATTCTCAATATTTATAGTATCCTGTACCAACCAGAACTACAGTATATGATTAATACCAGTAATTCTCAATATTATATAGTATCCCGTACAACAGAACTCAGTATATGTATTAATACCAGTATTCTCAATATTAATAGTATCCCGTACCAACAAACTACAGTATTTTAATTAAACCGTAATTCTCAATATTATATAGTATCCCTGACCAACCAGAACTCAGTATATGTATAATACCATTATTCTAAATTATTATATCCCAATACCAACAGAACTACAGTATTATTATATACCAGTAATTCTCAATATTAAATAGTATCCCTGTACCAACCAGAACAACAGTATATGTATTTACCAGTAATTCTCAATATTTAGTATCCCTGTACCAACCAGAACTACAGTATTTTATTAATACCAGTAATTCTCAATATTTATGTATCCTGTACCAACCAAAACTACGTATATAGTATTAATACCAGTAATTCTCAATATTATATAGTATCCTGTACCAACCAGAACTCAGTAATGTATTAATACCAGTAATTCTCTTATTATATGTATCCCGTACTAACCAGAACTACAGTAATATGTATAATACCAGTAATTCCAATATTATATAGTATCCCTGTTACAAACCAGAACCTACAGTATGTGTATTATACCATTAATTCTCAATATATTTAATATCCCTAGTGGCTAACCAAGATAACTATTTTGTTCAGATTGTCAAGTCTGCAGCAACATGTATGTCAAGAAAGTGTGTCTTACCTACAATCAATATAATAACACATTGTACCAGAGTTTCCTGTATAACTCAGTCTGTGTCCTTGTACCTTTATATGACACAGAACTCCTCAGTACTTCTAATATCCTTATAATTTACAGTAGGGGATCCATTATCCCTTATAATACATTAGTGTACCAGAGTTCCTGTATACTCAGTCTGTGTCCTTGTACCTTTATATGGACACAGAACTCCTCAGTGACTTCTAAATCCTTATATTTACAGTAGGGGATACATTATCCTTTAATAATATATAGTGGTACCCAGAGTTCCCTGTATAAACTCGTCTGTGTCCTTGTACCTTTATATAGACACAAACTCCTAGTGACTTCTATATACCTTATATTTACAGTAGGGATACATTATCCTTATAATACATGAGTGTACCCAGAGTTCCTGTATAACTCAGTCTGTGTCCTTGTACCTTTAATAGACCAGAACTCCTCAGTGACTTCTAATATCCTTATAATTTACAGTAGGGGATACATTATCCCTTATAATACATGAGTGGTACCCAGAGTTCCTTGTATAACTCAGTCTGTGTCCTTGTACCTTATATGAACACAGACTCCTCAGTGACTTCTAATATCCTATAATTTACAGTAGGGGATACATTATCTTATAATACATGAGTGGTACCCAGAGTTCCCTGTATAACTCAGTCTGTGTCCTTGTACCTTTATATAGACCAGAACTCCTCAGTGACTTCTAATATCCTTATAATACAGTAGGGGATACATTATCCCTTATAATAACATAGTGGTACCCAGAGTTCCCTGTATAACTCAGTCTGGTCCTTGTACCTTTATATACACAGACTCCTCAGTGACTTCTAATATCCTTATATACAGTAGGGGATACATTATCCCTTATAATACATGAGTGGTACCCAGAGTTCCCTGTATAACTCAGTCTGTGTCCTTGTACCTTTATATAGACCAGAACTCCTCAGTGACTTCTAATATCCTTATAATTTACAGTAGGGGATACATTATCCCTTATAATACATGAGTGGTACCCAGAGTTCTCCTGTATAACTCAGTCTGTGTCCTTGTACCTTTATATACACAGAACTCCTCAGTGACTTCTAATATCTTATAATTTACAGTAGGGATACATTATCCCTTATAATACATGAGTGGTACCCAGAGTTCCCTGTATAACTCAGTCGTGTCCTTGTACCTTTATATAGACACAGAACTCCTCAGTGACTTCTAATATCTCTTAATTTACAGTAGGGGTACATTATCCCTTAAATACATGAGTGGTTACCAGAGTTCCCTGTATAACTCAGTCTGTGTCCTTGTACCTTTATATAGACACAGAACTCCTCAGTGACTTCTAATATCCTTATAATTTACAGTAGGGGATACATTATCCTTATAATACATGAGTGGTACCCAGAGTTCCCTGTATAACTCAGTCTGTGTCCTTGTACCTTTATATAGACACAGAACTCCTCAGTGACTTCTAATATCCTTATAATTTACAGTAGGGGATACATTATCCTTATAATACATGAGTGGTACCCAGAGTTCCCTGTATAACTCAGTCTGTGTCCTTGTACCTTTATATAGACACAGAACTCCTCAGTGACTTCCAATATCCTTATAATTTACAGTAGGGGATACATGAGCAGTTTTATTGTGTGTCCATCACTAATATAATGGTGAGGAGAGGAGTCACATTCTATAAATCTCCTTTCTCATTGGTGGAGCTGCACAGGTCAGTCTTGGTACCTGGATCGGGTCTCTGCGACTCCATCACCCATAGAAAGTGACTCACATGTGACTTTTGATGTCACAGCTGGAAAGGTAAAGCCGTAACCTGTCATATTCCATGGCTACATTAATCTTTCATTACTTTTTGTGTCTGGCTCTATTACCTCATGGAGGTGCAGAAGTGATGTCACAAATCAATTCTGGCTATAATACTGGAGGGCTGACAACACTGGCTAAGGATCTGAAGGGCTGACAACCTGGTTAATGAATTGCAGGACTGACTTACTGGCTATAATCTGAAGGACTGACAAAACTGGCAATGATCTGTGACTGAGGACTGATAACACTGGGTAATAAATTGGGAGACTGATGACACTGGCTAATGAACTGGAGGGCTGACTAACACTGCTAATGAACCTGTGGGCTGACTGGTAAATAAACAGAAAGAGGATTTTACTGTCCTTGCCTATGTTAGAGCTAGGAGCATGCGCTGTGCCTTTCAAGCATGTAACTTACTAATAGCTTCTGTGACAGTCCAAATTTTTAATTGGAACCAGCCCGGGGGCATTTGCCCCTCAGCCTACTGGGCCGTCCTCCCTGCACTACTCCTAGATCAAGTCACCTTATTAAATAGCGCTGCCAACTGGTAGGCCTACAACTACTAACTTGTATAAGGAGATATATGGATTAAAGCCCAAAAAAAAATTTATATTATGCCAACGGCCTTACCAGGAAACAGGGGAGCCTGGGTCAGGTTGGGGGTTAAAAGACAAACTTTTTGATTATTGACAAAATTTGTTTTTGACTATAGTTACCCTTTAAGTATGGCTTCCATGGGAATGGATGGTAGGTCAGTAGGTGGGTGTACCTGTGTCTGTGTGGGGGTTGGGGGGGGTCCATGAAACAAACTGTTTTGATGACCCTTTAACCTCGAAATATTCACATTTGAGGATCGTTACCATTATAGTCTAAGGAAAAAATGTCCTGAAATTCACCGATAACGCCGTAACGCTTCCGCAGATTCCTTAGGTAGGTAATAGCACACTTCTCCTATATGCCCCGCACGTCTGTACCGAATTTCATGTTCTGGGCTCAAAACTATGGGAGGAGATACAGTCCAAAGGCGGAAGAATAAAACGGAAGAAGAAGAAATAGAAAGAACAGGAATGTGTCTCTCCAACAAATGAATGAACTAGGAACACGTGATACTTCTACATTACTATTTGGGTTACATGGTTCTGTGGATTGTTCTGATATAAAGAAGTGAAATCTCTCCCCCCACACACCCCAATCCTGTCAGTGAATGATCATTATTTCCAATCTGCTGCTTTTGTCATTCTGACTGTTCCTAACTGTCATGTTTTTTTAAACTGCCATTTTCCAAAGTCTATGGACATTGCATTGCCTCCTACATAAAGTGGTGATGTCACAGTGTAGGGATCATGTGACCAATGATATAATTAGACGATGTCACAGTGTAGGGATCATGTGACCAAGCTATTCAAATTAGATGATGACATCACAGGATGTTACAGTTAGTGGTATATAAGAAGCTGCTGCCAATCTTTTAACTGCTTTGATCGTGCAGATAAGTAAGTGCTGCTCAGCTCCTGTATTTTTACATTGGGACTGAGGGTTAAAGGGGAAATGAGTTATTATTGGAAAATTGCCTGCAGTAGGTGTGTGTACCTGGGTCTGGTTAAGGGGATTTGTCTTTTTTTGTGTTTAAAACCATAAAACAAATTTTTATTGAGGATAAATCAAAATGAGCTTTTCTGACTTTATTGGCTCTTCAAGCCAAATGAACTAGAACTAAAACCGTGTCCCCTGCATATCCGTATTGTGTGATGGGAAAGGGATAAGTCGTGTCAGTTTGGATATGTGACCGTGTGTTTTATCTTTTAGGAGGTTTAACGATGGGAAATAAAAACACCAGCGTCTCGCCCTGCGCTAAGGTAAGACTGCGGGAGACAATTCATGGTCAATATGGGGAAGGTGATAACGTTGGGGTTGGTGACAATTTCCTGCATGGAAATCCCATATCGAACTTTATATAAAACCCAATAGGGCCACAGAGCAGATTTTACTTTGAAATAAAAGGGAAATAAAAAGGGATTATTTAATAAGAAGGGAAACATTTGGCCTGAGCTGTTAATCTGCAGAAACCAATCAGGGAATGTTTTCTAACTGTAGTGGGCCAGTATAAAGGGGACATCTGATTGGCTGTTGGTAAAAGGGGTTTAGATGCACATTTTGCTCACGGTCATTAAATGTGCAGCGACCACAAATCCATTTCATTGCTTTATATTTTCCATAACTGTGAATCAGGCAAGTTAAGGTGGTATGTCTGGGTTCTTTAAGGTCTGGGGTGTTATTGTCCATAAAGGAAATGAATATCATCCCTTTAATTGTATCTTTCTGTAGGATTACTGTTCCAGACTCATAGAGGAGATCAGCCAGGCCATTCCATGGGCGTCTTCCCCAAATATTCCGCCTGCAGTGTACCTGAAGGCTGTGCGGGACTATTTAGTGATGCAGATATTAAAGGCGGAAAAGGAAAGAGAAGAGATTGTTGAGATGCAGAGTGCCATGTATATATGTGAGGTATTGGAGGTGGTCAGTGCCCCAAAGCACAAAAAAAAATACAAGCGCCTGATGAAGGAGATGGAGGCTCTGGATAAAAGGCTGAGTGACCTCCATGAGGTGCTCAGAGAAGTCGCCATTGGAATGCACACGATCAGGACCAAGCCAGGTACAGTACAGTCTCTCTTATTATACTACACACAACAAGAAATAGAATATTGTCTCACATGGATTTGTAATGAAATTCATTGTTACAGAACCTAAACCACACTGCCTTAGAGGGCTTCTCCAGCGATTGGACCTTGTGGATTTCATCTGCACATAGATCAGGTAAGTCGTTTTATTGGGTGGCTGGATCACAATATATAATCTAGCCATTCTCTCTCTCTCTCTCTCTCTCTCTCTCTCTCTCTCTCTCGTTTGCCATTTTTTATTCACATTCTATTTATTATTATTATTATTAGACTTACTGGAGTCTGGATCGGTACACACTGCACAACAACTAAGCAGGTGGCAGGGGCAGCAGTCACACTGAGACGGTCCCACTCAGGCAGTCTGCCTTAGCCAGGAGGAGTGAGGACACACCGCGGATGGAATGGAACCAGTCTCCAGAGCAGCAGCGGTTCTTTTAACGTTGAACTTCCGCCCGCACACCGCACAAGTTGACCCTGTCCCCTCCTCCCAGAGAACATTGCAGGGCCGGGACTCGTATAAAGCGCGCAGCAAAAGGCATCCAATCACTGAATCGGGTTGGACCGGTACAGGACCCCCCGGCAGCGCGAGTAAAAGAAAAGCAAATGAAAATGGAAACAAAAAGAACGAAAGGGATTAAAACGGCCCCGGCTGGCTGATTAATAAGACCCGGGCCCCCTTATGCCCCTGGGCCCCCCCCCGCTATCGCGGGGGTAGTAGTTACGCCACTGAGGTAGACAGGGAGTATAGGTAGGTAGAGGGGTAGTATAACTGGGGTTTGGGGGTCTTTATTAAACCTTGACAGCCAATAACCAGGTCCAATTGTTACTGATAATTACATCTAAGTTCCGAGTTGATCCAGAGATTGGTCTGATTGCCACTAACAGTCATTGGCTGTACCCAGGGTAAGACCCTAAATCACTAGATCCTCACCCCTGGGGGAACAGTAGGTAGTTCGGATACCTACCTACTAGCTGCAGGTGCCACTTTATTCCAGACCGGTCTGGTCCTGCCCTCTCCACTAGGACCCGGCCATAGGGAGGAGGCAGGATAGGATGGAAGAGGCACCAGCTAGTAGGTAAGTGTCCACACTACCTACTGTACTTCCAGGGGTAAAGATCTGGTAAGTTAGGTCCTTACCCTGGGTATAGCCAAAGGGAGGGAGGTTGATTTTGACTTTTCCTTTCTCTTTAAGTAATGTGTGTTCTACTCTTGAGAACATTGGCTGTGCCATCAGACTGGGTAATTGTCCTCCCTCTGGACCAACTCTGGGATAGGAGGAAATCAGAGATGGATGTGAAAGGATGGAACATATTGGACCAAGTTCATAGCAGTCAAGGTTTAACGGAGACTTGTTTTAACATCCTAAGATGGTCCAGTGATTCATCCGAATGCCACATGGAGTCAGGAAGGATTTTCCTCCTGTTCTGGAGCAAAGTGGCTTTGGTATCACACAGGTTTTTTTTTCCTTCCTCTGGACCATCTTTGGGATAGGGTAGAATTTGGGTTTGGGTTGTTTAAAGGGGAACAAAAACCCTCCCTTTGTCTTTACCCAGGGGGAGGAGCGAAATCCAAACTACCTGCCGCACTGCCAGGAGTGAGGACCAAGTGGTTCCAGTCCTCATCCTGGGTATATCCCAAAGAAGGGATTTTGTTCCAATTTAAACATAAATAATAATTGCCAAGTTGATCAGAGGATTTATCCGATTGCCAGGGAGTCAGGAAAAAAAAGGGAAAAAATTTTTTTTTTCCCCCTTATGGGTTTTTGCCTCCTCTGGTATCAATTTGGATAGGGATAGAATTTGGGAGAATGGGGTTGTTAGGTTAGTGATTGGTAAATCAGGAGTGGTTAGGTTGTTCTAATATACATAAAAAAAAAAAAAATTTATATTAAAATAAAAAAAATTTCAACCATCTGTGTTCTGGTTTTTTCTTCTCTTTAATATTTCCCTTTGTAACATGGGGATTAGACTTTGATTGAAATGGGATATTTCAATCTTACTTATTGGCTTCATAGTCTCAGGATCTTGTGTGTAAAGATAAATATCTAATCTATTTCATTTAATCTGAGTCCAACCAATTAATAATTCCCAGTGGAATAAGTTATGGGGCCCGGCCAATAGAATTTATGCTAAACACATCCATACAAGTTTTTATTGGCTAAAAACATCCCAGTTGTAAAAGGAGAACTATATCTGTCTTCATCCCACCAAAGCCCCCTCACCTCATAGTAACCCCAGGGTGAGGAGGCTTAAAACCACTCGGTCTTCACCTTTGGATTTGCTCTAGATGCCCCAATTCTATTCTGTAACAATCATCCGGCTTGTAATGCTGGTCTCTCCCTGCCCTCCTCCATAGTTTTCCAGAAATCAAGGAGAACGTCATCCCGTAGACCTCTGTAAACAGTCCCAATGGTATCGGGCAAATCATAGTAAGGACCAAATAGTTTCCACCCTGTACCAACAGACTACGTATATGTATTAATAACCAGTGATTCTCAATAATTAAATCGTAGCCCTGTACAACCAGAACTACAGTATATTAATACCATGTAATTTCTCAATATTATATAGTAATCACCTGTACCAACCAAACTACAGTATATGTATTAATACCAGTAATTCTCATATTATCAGTAGCCCTGTACCACTAGAACGACAGACATGTTATTAGATACCAGTAATTTTCTATATTATATAGTATCCATGGTACCGACCACCAGACTAAAGTACCGTATATGTGTTTTATACACAGTAATTATCAATATTATATGTACCTACCCATGCTAGAACTACAGTATGTGGTATTAATTCATAATTCTTATTATATAGTATCCCTGTACCAACCAGAACTACCGTATATGTATTAATACGCATTAATTCCTCAATATGTATGAGTATCCATTGATCACCCAGAGCTCCAGTATATGTATTAATACCATTAAATTCTCATATTATATAGTATCCCCATACCAACCAGGAACTACAGTATATGTATTAATACCGGTAATTCTCATATTATATAGTATCCCGTACAACCAGAATTCAGTATATGAGTATTACCATTAATATTCTCAATATTATATAGTATACCTCATACAACCAGAACTAACAGTCATCTTCATTAAACCAGTAATTCTCAATATTAAATAGTAATCCTGTACCAACCATAACTACAGTATAATTGTATTACTACCAGCATTCTCATATTATTAGTATCCCCGTACAAACCCGAACTACAGTATATGTATTAATACCATATTCCTCGAATCTTATATAGTATCCCGTACCAACCAGAACTACGTAATATGTATTAATACCAGTAATTCTCAATATTATATAGTATCCCTTTACAAACCAACCTCCAGTATATGTATTAATAACCAAGTAATTCTCAATCTATTTGTATCCCTTGGGCTTGGAGAGACCAAGGCATAAAAACATATTTTGTTCAGATGGTGTCAAGTTCGTGTGACAGCAACATGGTGAGGTTGTCAAAGACAAGTGTGTCTCACCTACCTCAATATAAGACCCAATGGATACCCAGAGTTTCCTGTATACTCAGTCTGTGTCCTTGTACCTTTATATGGACACAGACCTCCTCAGTACCTTCTCATATCATTATATTTACATTAGGGTACCCATTATTCCTTACATACATAAGTGGTATCCCTAGTTTCCCTGTATAGACTCCGTCTGTGTCCTTTAGTATCTTTATAGACACAGAACTCCTCATGACTTCTAATATCCCTTATATTTACAGTAGGGGAACATTATCCCCTATAATACATGAGTTGGTACCCTAGAGTTTCCTGTATAAATCAAGTCTGTGTCCGTGTATCTTTATATAGACACAGAACGCCTCAGTGACTTCTAATATCCTTATAAATTTACAGTAGGGGATAACATATCCTTATAAAACTTATTGGTACCCAGAGTTTCCCTGTATAAAAACTCAGTCTTTTTCCTTGTATTTATAATAGACCAGAACCCTCAGTGACCTTCCTCATATCCTTATAAATTTACAGTAGGGGATCACATGTATCCCTTTATATACAATGGAGTGGTACCCAGCGATTTCCCTGTCATAAATCAGTCTGTGTCCTTGGTACCTTTATTAGACACATACTCTCTTGACTTCCATATCCCTATCATTTTAACAGTAAGGGACTACAATTAGCAGTTTTCATTGTGTGTCCATCACTATATAATGTGAGGAGAGGAAGTCACCTTCCTATAAATACTCCTTTCTCATTGGTGGAGCTGCACAGGTCAGTCTTGGTACCTGATCGGGTTTCTTCCCTGCGAACTCCTCACCCATATACAGTGACCCTCACATGTTTACTTTTGAATGTCACAGCTGGCAAAGGTACGCCGTAACCTGTCCCACCATATTCCATGGCTACCTTTAATCTGTTCCATTACTTTTTTGTGTCTGGCTCTATTACCTCATGGAGGTGCATAGTTTATGTCACAAATCAATTCTGGCTCATAAACGGAGGCTGACCCCACTGGCAAAGGATCTGAAGGCTGACAACACTGGTTTAATTGGAAGTGCAGACTGACTTATACTGGCTATACATCTGATGGAACTGATCAAAAATTTGTTTTTTGGACTATCTTAACCCTTTTAAGTCTGCTTCCATGGGAATGGAAGGTCAGTATGTGGTGTACCTGTGGTCCTGTTTGGGGGGTTTTGGGGTGTCCATGAAACAAACTGTTTTGATGACCCTTTAACCTCGAATATTCACATTGAGGATGGTTTTTTACCGATTATCTTCTAAGGGAAAAAAAATGTCCTGAAATTCACCGATACGCCGTACCGCTTCCTTTCCCGCAGATGTCCTTAAGTAGGTAATAGCAACCTTCTCCTATTGCCCCGCAACGTTGTACGCGAATTTAATGTCTCCTGGGTCAGAACCTATGGGAGGGATATACCGTCCAAAGGCGGAGAATAAAACGAAGAAGGAAGAATCGAAAGAACTGTGGAAATGTGTTCTCCCAAGGCAAATGAAATGAACTAGGAAAGGAACACGGGATTACTTCTACATTACTATTGGTTACTGGTTTCTGTGGATTGGTTTTCCTGACTATAACGAAGTTAGATCTTACTTCCCCCCACACAGACCCCAATCCTGTCAGTGAATGATCATAGTTTTCCAATTCTGCTGCTTTTTTGTCTTCTGACGTTCCTAACTGTCATGTTTTTTTACACTGCCATTTTCCAAAGTCTAATGGCACATTGCCATTGTCCCTCCTACAATAAAAGTGGGATATCACAGTGTAAACGGATCCTTGACCAAGGTATTATCATTAGACCATGTCACAAAGTGTAGGGATCCAATGTGCCAAGCTAATTCAACTTAAGATTGAATGCATCAACAGGATGTTACAGTTAGTGGGTTATACGAAGCTGCTGCACTCATCATTTTAACTGCTTTGATCGTGCAGATAATAAGTTGCTGCTCAGCTCCTGTATTTTTACATTTGGACAGAGGGTTAAGGGGGAAATGAGTTATCATTGGAAATTGCCCTGCATTAGGTTGTGTGTACCTGGGTCTGGTTACGGGGGTTTGTCTTTTTTTTTCGGTTTTACAACATAAAACAAATTTTATTGAGGATAAATCAAAATGGAGCTTTTCTGATTTATGGCTCGTCAAGCCAAATGAAACTAGAACTAAAACCGTGTCCCCTGCATATCCGTATTGTGTTGATGGACAGGGATAAGTCTGTCCGTTTGGATATGTGACCGTGTGTTTTTATCTTTTAGGAGTTTAACGATGGAATAAAAACACAGCGTCTCGCCCTGCGCTAGGTAAAGACTGCGGGGAACAAATTTCATGTCCATATGGGGAAGGTGATAACGTTGGTTTGGTGACAATTTCCTGCAAATGGAATCCCTATCCGAACTTTTAATATAAACCCCATAGGGCCACAAGAGCAGATTTTACTTTTGAAAATAAAATGGAACTAAAAATGGGGGGGGGGGGAAGTTATTTAATAAGAAGGGAAACATTTGGCCCCTGAGCTGTTTTAATCCCTGCAGAAACCCAATCAGGGAATGTTTTCTAACTGGTCGTGGGCCAGTATAAAGGGGACATCTGATCTTGGCTGTTGGTAAAAGGTTTTAGATGCACATTTTGCTCACGGTCATTAAATGTGCAGTGACCACAAATCATTTCCCATTGCTTTATATTTTCCATAACTGTGACTCAGGCAAGTTTAAGGTGGTAATGTCTGGGTTCTTTAAGGTCTGGGGGTGTTATTGTCCATAAAGGAAATGAATATCATCCCTTTATTGTATCTTTCGTAGGTACGGTTCCAGACTCATGAGGAGATCAGCAGGCCATTCCATGGGCGTCTTCTCCCAAATATCCTCCTGCAGTGTACCTGAAGGCTGTGCCGGGACCTTTTAGTGATCAGATATTACAGGCGGAAACATGAAAGAGAGAATTGTTTTATATGGCAGAGTGCCATGTAAGATGGTGAAGGTATTGAGGTGTCAGTGCCCCAAAGCCAAAAAAAATACAAAGCGCCTATGAGAGATGGAGGCTCTGGTAAAGGCTGAGTGACCCCATGAGGGCTCAGAGAAGTCGCCATTGGAATGCACACGATCAGACCAAGCCAGGTACAGTACAGTCTCTCTTATTATACTACCCACAACAAAGAATAGAATATTGTCTCACATGATCTGTAATGAAATTCAATGTTACAGACGAAACCACACTGCCCTTAGAGGGCTTCTCCACGATTGGACCCTGTGGATTTCATCTCATCCTCCACATAGATCAGTATCAGTCGGTTTTAATGGGTGGCTGGATCACAATATATATCTGCCCTTTCTCCTCTCTCTCTCTCCCTCCTCTCTCTCTCTCTCTCTTCTCTCTCTCTCCCTCTCTCGTTTGCCATTTTTCATTCACTTCTATTATTATTATATTAGAGACTTACTGGAGCCTGGATCGGTACACACTGCCACCAAACGAGCATTTGGCAAGGGGCAGCAGTCAAAACTGATACGGTCCCACTCAGGCCGTCGGCCTTAGCCAGGAGGAGTGAGGTCACACCGCGGATAGAATTGGAACCAGTCCCTCCAAGCAGCAGCGGTTTCTTTTAACGTTGAACTTCCGCCCGCACGAGTATCCGCACAAGTTTACCGTCCCCTCCTCCCAGAGCCCATTGCAGGGCCGTGACTCCGTATAAAGCGTGGCAGCAAAGGCAAAATCCACACTGATCGGGTTTTTGGACCACAGGACCCCCCCGCAGCCGCGAGTAAAGAAAAGGCAAATAAAATTGGAAACAAAGAACGAAAGGGATTAAAATGTCCCGGCTGGCCATGATAATAAGACCCGGCCCCCTTTTTCCCCTGGCCCCCCCCCCCCGCAGCTGCGGGTGTAGTAAGTTACGCCCACTTCAGGTAACGAACATGAGTATTAGGTAAGTAGAAGGGTAATTATAACTGGGGTTGGGGGTCTTTAAGTAAACCTTGACAGCCGAATAACCCAGGGTGTCCACTTGGTTGTTACTGATAATTACATCTACGTTCCGATTGATCCATAGATTGGTCTGATTGCCACTACACCGTCATTGGCTGTAACCCCGGGTAAGACCCTAACTCACTAGATCCTCACCCTGGGTGACAGTAGGTAGTTCGTATACCTACCTACTAGCTGCAGGTGCCATTCCTATTCCAGACCGGTCTGGTCCTGCCCTCTCCACTAGGATCCGGCCATAGGGTGAGGCAGGATTAGGAATTGAAGAGGCCCAGCTTAGTAATGTAAGTGTCCCACACTCCTACTGGTACTTCCAGGGTGAAGATCTAGTAGTTAGGTCCTTACCCTGGGTAATCGCCCAGAGGGAGGTTGATTTTTGACTTTTCCCTTTCCTCTTTAAGTTAATGTGTGTTTCTCCTCTTTGAGAACTTGGCTGTGCATCAGACTGGGGTAATTGTCCTCCCTCTGGAACCAATCTGGGATAGGATGAAATCAGAGTGGATGTGAAAGGATGGAACATATTGGAACAGTTCATAGCCAGTCAAGGTTTAAAACGGAGACTTGTTTTAATTGTCCTAAGATGGGGTCAGTGTTCCATCCGACTGCCACATGAGTCCATGAAGGATTTTCCTCCTGTTCTGGAGCAAAGTTGGCTTTGGTCTCAACACGGTTTTTTTTTTTTTTCCTTCCTCGGGACCATCTGTTGGATAGGTAGAATTTTGGGTTTTGGGTTGTTTAAAAGTGGAACAACAAACCCTCCTTTGTCTTTAACCCAGTGGAGGCGCGAAATCCCAAACTAACCTGCTCACGCCAGAGAGTGAGGACCAGTGGTTTCCAGTCGTCATCCTGGGTTATCCCAAAGGAGGGAATTTTGTTCCAATTTAAACTAAATCATCATTGCCAAGTTGATCCAGGGATTTATCCGTTTGCCACAGGGAGTCATGAAGGAATTTTTCCCCCCTATGGTGTTTTTTTGGCCTTCCTCTGGATCAACTTTGGGATAGGGTAGAATTTGGAGATGGGGTTGTTAGTTTAGTGATTGGGTAAATGCAAGGAGTGTTTAGGTTTTTTTAGAATATTAAAATAAAAAATTAAAAAATTTATATTTAAAATTAAAAAACATACATTTCACCATCTGTTCCCTGTTTTTTTGTCTTTCTCTTCATATTTCCCTTGTAACATGGGATTAGAACCTTTGATCGAAAAGGGATTTTCAATATCTTACTTATTGCTTCAAGTATCAGATCTTGGGTGGGTGTAAAGATAAAATATCTAAACCTCTATTCAGTTCACATTCTGAAGGTCAATCCCATTAGATAATTCCAAGTGGGAATAAGTTAATGGGGCCAGGACCAATAGAATTTATGCCTACACATACATCAAGTTTTTATTGGCTTTAAAACATATCCCAGTTGTAAGGAGAACTATAACTGTTTCTTCAACCACCAAAGACCCCTCCCCTTCATAGTCCTCAGGTGAGGAACTTAACCACTAGGTCTTCACCCTTGGGATTTGGCTTTATATGCCCATTCTATTCTGTAACAAATACGGCTTTGTAGTGCGGGTGTCGGGTCTCTCCTTGCCTCCTCCATAGTTCCAGCATCAAGAGAACAGCTCATCCCGTAGACCCATCTGGAAACAGTCCCCCAATGGTAAGGGCCAAACAAGTAGTAAGGACCAAATAGTTTTTTCCACCGCTGTAAACCAAACCATAACTAACAGTATATGTATTATACCAGTGATTCTCAATTTAATAGTATCCCCTGTAACCCACCAGAACTACAGTAATATTAATACCAGTAAATTTCTCCCATTATATAGTAAGCCTGGTAACCAACCAAAAACTAACAGTGCTGTATTATAACCAGTAATTCTCAATATTATATAGTCTCCCTGTTCCCGACGTATACTACAGTATTGTATTAATCCATAATTTTCAATATTATATAGTTATCCATGTAAACCACCAGAACTCTCCAGTACCGGTTATGTAATTTATAATACCAGTAAATTATCAAATATTACTAGTATACCCATACTAAACTACGTATGTGTATTAAATATCAGTAATTCTTATTATCGAGTATCCCTGTAACAACCAGAACTACCGTAATATGTTAGATACCAGTACTTCTCATATTATATAGTATTCCATGATCAACCAGAACTACAGTATATTTATTAATACAGGTAATTCTTATTATATGTATCCCTGTAACCAGCCAGAACTACCTTATATGTAATTAATACCATTAATTCCTCAATATTTATATCATATCCCCATACCACCAGAAACTAACGGTATTGTTTAATCCCAGTATAATTCTCAATATTAATAGTATCCCTGTACCAACCAGACCTACCGTCAATATGTATTAATACCATATTCCTCATATTATATAGTACTACTGTCCACCAGCACTACGTATATTGTATTAACGAACAAACACCATTTATTCTCAATATTATATCGTATCCTGTACCCAACCAAACTATGTATATGTATTAATAGCATTATTCTCATATTATATCGTATCCATGGATTAACCCAGAACTACAGTAGATGTTTTATTGATACCATGTAATGCTCCAATATTATATAGTATCCCCATACCAACCAGAACTACAAGTATAATGTATTAATACCAAGTAAATCCTCAATACTAATAGTATTCCCGTAACCAACATAACTACGTATATGTTATTAATACAGTAAATTCTTCATACTAATAGTAAATCCCTGTACCAACCCATACTCTACAGTATATGTTAGTAATACAGTGATTTCTCAATATAATAGTATTCCCTGTACAACCAGAAATACAAGTATATAAATAACCAGTAATTCCTCAATCATATATAGTAATCCCGTACAACCAGAACTACAGTATAATGTCTTTATACCATTAAATTCTCAATATTATTAGTATCCCTGTACCGACTAGAAATACAGTATATGGGTAATTAATCCGTACTTTTCAATATTAATATAGTATCCATGTAACCAACCTAACTAACAGTACCGGTATTGTAATTTATATAACCAGTAATTATCAATATTATTAGTAGCCCATACCAAAAGAAACTACAGTATATGTATGATCCCATTATTCCTCATATTATCTCGTATCCCCATACAACATACAACAGTAAATGTATTAATACAGTATTCTCAATATTAAAAATCGTTATCCCTTGTACCACCAAACTACAGTATATGTATTAATACCATTATTCTCATAATTATATAGTATCCCTGTAACCAACCAGAACTACAGTATATGTATAATACACACCATTTTTATCTCCACTATTATATAGTACCCTGTACACCCAGAAACTAAGTCTATGTATTAATCACCAGTAATTCTCAATATTATATAGTATCCATGTACCAACCTGAACTACAGTAAGACTGTATTAATAACCATTTAACATCTCACTATTATTGTAAAATCCCCCATACCAACCGACTACAGTTATATGTATTAATACCTGGTAATTCTGCAATATTATATAGTAAATCCCTGTAAACCAACAGCACTTCCAGTATTGTATTAGTACCTTAATTTCTCAATATTATTATGTATCGCTCATACCAACCAGAACTACAGTTTTATGTATAATACCATACGTCTCAATATTCAAATAGTAAAATCCCTGTACCCAACCAAACTAACAGTAATACTTCTTAATACCAGTAAGTCTCAATAGTAAATATTATCCCTGTACCACCATAAACTACATAAATTTATTAATACCAAGTAATTCTTCCAATTTTATATAGTATCCCCGTACCAAAACCACAGAACTACAGATAGATGTATTAATACCATTATTCTCAATATTAATATATAAATCCCTGTACCACCAAACACAGTTATAGGTATTCATACCTGGTAATTCTCAATATATAATGTTCCCCGTACTAAACCAAACACAGTATATGTATTACTCCCAGTAATTCTCAATATTAAATGTATCCCCTGTACCACCAGAACTTCAGTAAATATGTATTCATACCATTAATTCTCAATATGATATATATCCCCATACCAACCAGAAACTACAGTATCTGCCTGAATCACCCTAATTTCAATATTAAATAGTATCCCTGTACCAACCAGAACTACAGTATAATGTATTAATACCAGTGTACTTCTCATATTTATATAGTATCCCTCCCTGAAACCAACCAGAACTACAGTATACTGGTTATTAACCAGTAATTCTCAATATTATATATTAATCCCTTACCAAAACCGACTATAGTTATGTATTTAATACCAGTATCCTCATATTATATAAGTATCCATGTACCAAACCTGAACATACAGTTATAGGTTATTAATACATTAATTCTCAATATTATAAATGTATCCCCATACCAACCATAACTACAGTATAATGTATTAATACCGGTAATTCCCCATATAATCTAGTATCTCTCCCTTTAAACCAACCATAACTCAGTTATGTTTACTACCATTAATTCTCATATATAATAGTATCCCCATACCACGAACTACAGTAATATGCCATGAATACCAGTAATTCTCCATATATTAAATAGTATCCCTGTACCAACCAAACTACAGTAAAAATAAGTCTTAAATAACCATTAATTCCTCAATATTATATAGTCTCCCTGTACCACCATAACTACAGTAAATAATGTATTAATACCAGTTAATTCCAATTTATATAGTACATCCCTGTGGCCAACCAAACTTACAGTATATGTATTAACCAGTAATTCTCAATATTATATAGTAATCCCCGTACTAAACCAGAACTACAGGATATTATTAATACCAGTATTCCTCATATTATATAGTAACACTTACAACCAGACCTACAGTATATGTATTAATACCAGTAAATTCCGACTACTGATTTAGTATCCCCCCTGTGGCTGAGAGGGCCAATAAAACATATATTTTTTGGTTCAGATTGGTGGGCAAGTTCGTGGTGACAGCAACATGGTTAGGTGTGGCAAGAGACAAGTGGTCTCACCGAACATCAATATAATACACAAGTGGACCCAGAGTTTTCCTGTATCACTCAGTCTGTGTCCTTGTACCTTTTATCTGGCCCACAGAACTCCGCATTACTTCTAATATCCTTAATAAATTTTTACAGTAAAATTGGGGATCCATTATCCCGTTATAATACATTAATTGGTATCCAGAGTTCCCCTGTCTAACTCAGTCCTGTGGTCCTTTACCTTTATATGGTCACACAGAACCCTCATGACTTCCTAATATCTTATAAATTTACAGTAGGGATACATTTCCCTTTACAAACTACAACATATATTTGTAAACCGAGTGTTTCCCTGTAATAACTCCTCTGTTGTTACCTTGTATCTTTGATAAGACACAGAACTCCTCAGTGACTTCTATTCCTTTAATTTACAGTATGGGATACATTCTCCCCTATAATACTATGAATGGTACCCCGAGTTCCCTGTATAACTCCGTCCCCTGTGTCCTTAATCTTTATATATACACAGACTCCTCGTGACTTCTAATATCCTTATATTTTCGTAGGGGGGATACTATCTTATCAAACATGAGTGGTACCCAGAGTTTTCCCTGTAACAACTCAGTCTGTGTCCTGTAATCTTTATATAGACACAGAACCTCTCATGACTTCTAATATGCCCTTATAAATTTTACATTAGGGGATACCAATTATTCTATAATACTTATTGGTACCCAGAGTTTCCCTGTATAACTCAGTCTGTGTCCTTGTAACCTTTAAATACACAGAACTCCTCATTGCTTCCAATATCCCCTTATAAATTTAACAGTCGTGGGATACCTGGCATTTTTTTTATTTTGTGTCCCATCACTATCTATGGTGAGGAAGGCGTCATTCTCTTAATCTCCTTCTCATTGGTGGAGCTTGCACCCCCCCAGGTCAGTCTTGGTAATGGATCGTGTCTCCATGCGCTTCCCTCACCCATAGAAAGTGTGACTCCATGTGGACTTTTTGAATGTCACAGCTGGAAAGGTTAAAAGCCGTAACCTGTCCATATTCCATTTGCTACATTAAATCTTTCCATACTTTTTTTGTCTGGCTCTATTATACCTCCCATGGAGTGGCAGAATTTGATGGTCACAAATACAATTCTGTCTAATCAACTGGAGGGCTGACAACCACTGCTTAAGGGAATCCTGAAGGGCCTGACAAACCCTGGTTAATGAATTGCAGGACTTACTTATACTGGCTAATACCCTGGAAGGACTGACAAAACTGTCTAATGATCTTTGAAGGACTGAGAACCTGGGTACTAATTGGAGGATGATGACACGTCTAATGAAACTGGAGGGCTGACTAACACTGCTACTGAACCTGTGTGCTGAACTGGTAATAACAGAAAGAGCTTTTACTCTTCCTTGCCTATGTTGAGCTAGGCGAGCATGCTCTGGCCTTCACAAGCATGTAACTTCCTAATAGCTTTTTCTGTGGACGTCCAAAATTTTTAATTGGAGACCAGCCGGGGCAATTTGTCCCCTCAGCCTACTGGGCCAGTCCTCCCCTGCACCTACTCGATCAAGTCCCTTATAATAGCGCTTGCCAACTGGTAAGGCCTCAACTACTAACTTGTATAAGGAAGTATAATTAGGAATTAAAGCCCAAAAAAACAATTTATATTATGCCCAACGGCCTTAGCAGACGGGGGGGAGCCTGGGTCCAGGTTTGGGGGTTAAAAGAACCAACTTTTTTGATTTATGATCAACATTGTGTTTTTTGACTATAGTTACCCTTTAAGTATGGCTTCCACCATGGGGGAAAATGGAATTGTAGGTTCATAGGTGGGTGGTACCTGGTCTGTGTGGGGGGTTGGGGGGTCCCCTGAAACAAACTGTTTTTTGGTGACCCTTTAACCCTCGAAATATTCACCTTTTGAGATTGTTACCATATAGTCTAAGGGAAAAATTGTCCTTAAATTCACCGATAACGCCGTAACGCTTCCCCGCGCTTCCTTAGGTAGTAATAGAACACTTCTCCCTATATGCCCCCGCCCGTCTGTACCGAATTTTCATGTCTCTGGGTTCCAGAACTATGGAGGAGATACCATTCCCCAAGCGGAAGAATAACGGAAGAAATAATCGAAAAGAACAGGAATGTGGTCTCTCCAAGGCCAACTGAATACCTAGGAAACACGTGATACTTCTACATGACTATTTTGGGTTAACTGTTTCTTTTGATTGGTTCTGATATAAAGAAGTGGAAATCTCGCCCCCCACACACCCCAATCCTTTCAGGAATGATTTCATAATTTCCCCATCTGCTGCTTTTTGTCCATTCTGAACTGTTTTTTTCCTAACTGTCATGTTTTTTTTAACTGCCATTATTTCAAAGTCCTAATGACATTGCATTGCCTCCTCCATAAATTGGTGATATCCAGTGTAGGGAATTCATGTGACCAAGGTATTATAATTTAGACGATGTCCCCAGTGTAGGTGATCATGTTTTGACCAAGCTATTCAATTAGATAGAATGACATCACAGGAATGTTACAGTTAGTGGGTTATAAGAATCCTGCTGCACTAATCAATTTTAACCACTGCTTTTGATCGTGCGATAGTAAATGCTGCTCAGCCTTCTGTTCTTTTTACATTGGACAGAGGTTAAAGGGGAAATTAGTTATTAGAAATTGCCTGCAGTAGGTGTCCGTACCTGGGGTCATGGTTCAGGGTGTTTTGTCCTTTTTCTTGTTTAACCAAAAAAATTTTTAATTCGAGGATAAATCGAAATGAGCGTGTGGTTTCCTACTTGTATTGGTCTTCTAAGCTCAAATGAACTAGAACTAACGTGTCCCCTCCCTATCCGTGATGGGTGATGGAGGGATAAGTCGTGTCAAGTGGTGTTGGAGATGTGACCGTAGTGTTTATCTTTAGGAGGTTTAAACGATGGGAATAAAAACACCAGCGTCTCGCGCCCGCGACCAAGGTAGATATGCGGGAGACAATTCCATGGTCAAATATGGGACGGTGATACGTTGGTTGGGGTGACAATTGCTGCATGGAATCCATATCGAACTTTATATAAAACCCAATAGGGCCACACAAGCCAGATTTTACTTTGAAATAAAAGGAACTAAAAAGGGATTTATTATCATAAAAAGGAAACTATTCTGGCCTGAGCTGTTATCTGGCAGAAACCACAGGAATGTGTTTTCACACTGTAGGTGGGCCGTACATAAAGGGGACACATCTGATTGGCTGTTGGTAAAGGGTTTATAGATGCACTTTTGCTCACGGTCATTAATGTGCAGTGACCACACAATCCATTTCATTGCTTTTTTTTCCCATAACTGTGAATCAGGCAAGGTAAGGTGGTATGTCCTGGGTTCTGTTAAGGTCTGGGGTGTTATTGGTCCATAAAGGAATGAAAGTATCATCCCCTTTAATAATTGTATCTTTCTGTAGGATTATGTTCCAGACTCATAGAGAGATCACAGGCCCTTCCATGGGCGTCTTCCCCAAATATTCCGCCTGCAGGGTACCTGAAGGCTGTGCGGAAACATTTAGTGATGCAGATATTAAAGGAGGAAGGAAGAGAAAGATTGTTGAGATGCAGATTGCCATGTATATATGTGAGGTATTGGAGTGGTCAGTGCCCAAGACCAAAAAAAATACAGCCGCCCTAGATGAAGGAGATGAGGCTCTGGATAAGGCTGAGTGAACCTCCTGAGGTGCTCAGAGAAGTCGCATTGGAATGCACACGATCAGGACCCCCAGTAACAGTAAACAGTCTCTCTTATGTATACTCCACACAACAAGAAATAGAATATTGTCTCACATGGATCTGTAATGAATTCATTGTTACAGAACCTAAACCACACTGCCTTAAGGGGGGCTTCTCCCAGCGTTGGACCTGTGGATTTCATCTGCACATAGATCATGTAAGTCGTTTTATTGGGTTGCCTGGATCAACAATATATATCTAGCCATCTCTCTTCTTCTCTCTCTCTCTCTCGCTCCCTCTCTCTCTCTCTCTCTCTCTCTCTCATCTCTCTCTCTCTCTCTTTGCCATTTTCATCAACATTCTATTTATTATTATTTTACTTACTGGAGTCTGGATCGGTACACACTGCACAACAACTAAGCAGGTGCAGGGGCAGCAGTCACACTGAGACGGTCCCACTCAGGCAGTCTGCCTTAGCCAGGAGGATGAGGTCACACCGCGGATGGAATGGAACCAGTCTCCAGAGAGCAGCGGTTCTTTTAACGTTGAACTTCCGCCCGCACACCGCAACAAGTTGACCGCTTCCCCTCCTCCCAGAGAACATTCAGGGGCCGGACTCGTATAAGCGCACAGCAAAGCATCCAATCACTGAATCGGTGTTGGACCGTACAGGACCCCCCCCGGCAAGCGGCGAGTAAAGAAAAGCAAATGAAAATGGAAACAAAAAGAACGAAAGGATTAAAATGGTCCGGCTGGCTGATTAATAAGACCCGGGCCCCCTTATGCCCCTGGGCCCCCCCCCCCGCAGCTTCGGGGTAGTTAGTTGCCACTTGAGGTAGACGGGGTATAGGTAGGTGAGGGGTAGTATAACTGGGGTTTGGGGGTCTTTATTAAACCTTGACAGCCATAACCAGTCCAATTGTTACTGAAATTACATCTAAGTTCCGAGTTGATCCAGAGATTGGTCTGATTTGCCACTAACCAGTGGCTGTACCAGGGTAAGACCTAACATCATAGATCCTCACCCTGGGGGACAGTAGGTAGTTCTGGATACCTACCTACTAGCTGCAGGTTGCCACTCTATTCCAGACCGGTCTGGTCCTGCCCT
Organism: Hymenochirus boettgeri; assembly: GCA_019447015.1. NCBI lineage: Eukaryota > Metazoa > Chordata > Amphibia > Anura > Pipidae > Hymenochirus > Hymenochirus boettgeri. The sequence goes on along the minus strand of JAACNH010001619.1, from coordinate 40,101 downwards.
CTCCACTAGGACCCGGCCATAGGGAGGAGGCAGGATAGGATGGAAGAGGCACCAGCTAGTAGTAAGTGTCCACACCTACCTCTGTACTTCCAGGGGTAAGATCTGGTAGTTAGGTCCTTACCCTGGGTATAGCCAAAGGGAGGGATTGATTTTGACTTTTCCTTTCTTCTTAAGTAATGTTGTTTCTCCTCTGAGAACTTGGCTGTGCCATCAGACTGGGTAATTGTCCTCCCTTGGACCAACTCTGGGATAGGAGAGAATCAGAGATGGATGTGAAAGGATGGAACTTTGGACCAAGTTCATAGCAGTCAAGGTTTTAAAAGACTTGTTTTAATGTCCTAAGATGGTCCAGTGATTCATCCGACTGCCACATGAGTCAGAAGGATTTTCCTCCTGTTCTGGACAAATGGCTTTGGTATCACACAGGTTTTTTTTCCTTCCTCTGGACCATCTTTGGGATAGGGTAGAATTTGGGTTGGGTTTGTTTAACGGGGAACAAAAACCCCCCTTTGTCTTACCCAGGGGAGGAGCGAACTCAAACTACCGCTGCACTGCCAGGAGTGAGGACCAAGTGGTTCCAGTCCCATCCTGGGTAATCCCAAAGGAGGGATTTTGTTCCAATTTAAACAAAAAATATTGCCAAGTTGATCCAGGGATTATCGATTGCCACAGGGAGTCAGGAAGGAATTTTCCCCTTATGGGGTTTTTGCCTTCCTCTGGATCACTTTGGGGATAGGGTAGAATTGGAGATGGGGTTTGTTAGGTTAGTGATTGGGTAAAATGCAGGAGTGTTAGGTTGTTATAATATTAAAATAAAAAAAATGATATATAAATTTCAACCATCTGTGTCTGGTTTTCTTCTCTTTATATTTCCCTTGTAACATGGGGATTAGACTTTGATTGAAAAGGGGATATTTCATATCTACTTATTGGCTTCATAGTATCAGGATCTTGTGTGTAAGATAAATATCTAAACCAATCTATTTCATTAAATCTGATTCAACCAATTAGATAATCCCATAGGAATAAGTTAATGGGGGCCAGGACCAATAGAATTTTAGCTAACACATACATACAAGTTTTTTATTGGCTAAAAAACATATCCCCCATTTGTAGGAGAACTATACTGTCTTCACCCCAACCAAGCCACCCGTCCTCCCCATAGTACCCCAGGGTGAGGAATTTAACATGGTCTTCACCCTTGGGATTTGCTCAGAATGCCCCATTCTATTCCTGTAACAATCGTCTTGTGTGCTGGTCTCTCCCTGCTCCTCCATATTCCAGAAATCAAGGATGACGTCATTCCGTAGACCATCTGAACACAGTCCCCAATGTGTAAAAGGGCCAATACATGAGAGTAAGGACCAAATAGTTTTACAACCCTGTTACCAACCAGAACTACAGTATATTTTTATACATATTCTCAATATTAATAGTATCCCTGTACCAACCGACTACAGTATATTAATACCAGTAATTCTCATAATTAATAGTATCCCTGTACACAGACTACATATATGTATTTAATACCAGTAATGTCAATTATATAGTATCGCTGTCACCACAGAACTACAGATATGTATTAATCCAGTAATTTCATATATTATATAGTATCCTGTACCAACCAGAACTTACAGGAACCGAGTATATGTGTTATACCAGTAATTACATATTATTAGTCAATACCAGCAGAACTACAGTAATGTGTATAAGCTCAGTAATTCTTATTATATAGTATCCCTGTACCAACCAGACTACGTATAGGTATTATACCAGTAATTCTCAATATTATAGTAATCCCGATCAAACAGAACTACGTTAATATGTATATAAATACCGGATAATCTCATATTAGATAGTATCCCCCATACCAACCAGAACTACAGGTATTGTTATAATACCGTTTCTCAATATATATAGTATCCCTTACCAACCAGAACTACAGTATATGTATTAGTACCAGTTCATTCTCAATATTATATATAATCCCTACCACCAGAACACAGTATATGATTAATACCAGTAATTCTCAATATTATAGAATCCTTTACAACCAGAAACTACAGTATAGATAATACCAGTAATCCTCAATATTTCTATATATCCCCGTACACCAAACTACTTATAGTATTAATACCAGTAATTCTCAATATTAATTGTCATCACTAACCTAACCAACAGACTAAGTATATTATAATACCAGTAATTCATGCAATATTATTAGTATACACGTACTAAACCAGAACTACCGTATATGTATTAATACCAGTAATTCAATATTATATAGTATCCCTGTACCAACCAGAATAAGTATTGTATTAATACCAGTTCTTCCAATATTATATGTATCCCTGTACCAACCAGACTATCAGTAATATGTAATTAATACCATTAATTCTCATATTAATATCCGTCCCCTACCAACCAGATACAGTAGTATGTATTAATACCGGTAATTCTCAATATTATAGTATCCTGTACCAACCAGAACACAGTATTGTATTAATACCAGTTAATTCTCAATATTATATAGTATCCCGGACCCAACCAAATAACTATCAGTATAATGTAGTATCCATATATTCCAATATTAATAGTATCCCTGTCCACCAGAACTACAGTATATGTATTAATACCAGTAATTCTCAATATTATATAGTATCCCTGTACCAACCAGAACAGTATAGTATTAATACAGTAATTCTCAATTATATGTATCCGGGCCAACCGAACTACATTATATGTATTAATAACAGTAATTCCTCAATATATATAGTATCCCGTATAACAGAACTACAGTAGTTGGTGAATACCAGTATTCTATATGAAAGATCCTGCAACCAGACTACCTCTATGTATTCAAATACCATTATCATTTACTACGTATTGAGTAGATTCCCTGTCTGAGGGACCAAGATAAACATATTTGTTTCCAGATGTTCAATTCGTGTGACGATACATTGATCCAATACATGTGGTCCATAAATCAAATATACTCACAAAGTGGTACCCAGAGTTCCTTCTGATATACTCAGTCTGTTGTCTTGTACCTTTAATTGGGACACAGAACTCCTCAGTAACTTCTAATATCCTTATAATTTACAGTAGGAATACATTATCCCTTATATATACATGAGTGGTACCAGAGTTCCTTGTATAACTCGTCGTTGTCCTTGACCTTTATATAGACCACAGAACGCTCACTGACTTCTAGATATCCTTTAATTTTACAGTAGGGATTACCTTATCCCTTATAATAAATGAGTGGTTACCCAGAGTTTCCCTGTTATAAACTCAGCCTGTGTCCTTGTATCTTTTATATAGACACAGAACTCCTCAGTGACTTCTAAATCCTATATTACAGTAGGGGATACTTATCCCCTTATAATACATAGTGTACCCAGAGTTCTCCTGTATACTCAGTCTGTGTCCATTGTATCTTATATAGACACAGAACTCCTCAGTGACTTCTAATATCCTTAAATTACAGTAGGGATACATTATCCCTATAATACTGAGTGGTACCAGAGTTCCCTGTATACTCAGTCTGTGTCCTTGTACTTTATATAGACACAGAACTCTCTGACTTCTAATATCCTTATATTTATTCCGTAGTGGATACATATCCTTATAAACATGAGTGGTACCAGAGTTCCGTGTATACTCAGTCCTGTGTCCTTGTACCTTATATAGACACAGAACTCCTCAGTGACATTCATAATATCCTTAGAATTTACAGTAGGAAATACATACGTATAATACTGAGTCCTCAGATTCTTTATTCAGCTTGCTGTATTTATAGAATCCCTAGTCTCTAATAGCTTTTTACGAGGGAGACTTCAAATGATGTTACTATCTATAATAAGCCTGTGCTTGACTATAAGCCGATCTCATTCCTATATCTATATTACAGTAGGTGTTATCTTATAACGGAGTGGTACGTTCCTTATCGCCTTCTTGTCCTTAATGCAGACTCCTCATTGACTTCTTTTTTATGGGTACTAGCTTTGGTGCGCGTTACTAATGGTGAAGTTCTCTAATCTATGGTGACCAATCCGTCCTGCGATTCTCGATCTCCATCACCCATAGAAAGTACTCACGTGACTTTTGGATGTCACACGCTGGAAAGGTAAAGCCTTAACCGTCATAATTCCATGGCGACATGTAATTTGCTTCCATTACTTTTTTGTGTCCTGCTCTTTACCCTCATGGGGTGCAGAAGTGATGTCACAATCAATTCTTAACGGAGCTAATACACTGTAGTGGACACTGCGGACATCGAGCTTACAACTCGGGTTGAATGAATTGAAGACTGACTTTACTGGTCTAATAATCTGATAGGACTGACAAAAACTGGCTATGATCTTGAGTACTGATAAGCACTGGTATAAATTGGAGGACTGTTGACACTGGGCTAAGGAACTGGGGCTTGACTACACTACGCTAATGAACCTGTGGGCTGACTGGTAAATAAACAGAAAGATGATTTTACTGTTCCTTGCCTATGTAGACGCAGGTAGCACATGTCGCGTGTGCCTTTTCCAAGCATGTAACTTACTATATAGCTTCTGTGAAGCTCTCAAATTTTAATGGAAACCAGCCCGGGGATCATTTGCCCCTCAGCCTACTGGGGCCACTCCCTCCCCTGCACTACTCTAGAATCAAGTCAAATCTTTTAACAAGCGCTGCCACCGGAGGCCTACACTACTAACTGTAAAAGGGATTAATAGTAGGATTAAAGCCCAAAAAACAAATTTATATTATGCCCAACGGCCTTACAGATACGGGGGGATGGGTGCAGGTGGGGGTTGAAAGAACAAACTTGTGAAGTTGAGCAATAAATTGTTAGGGGTGACTATAGTTACCCTTTAGAGATGGCCTCCAGGGGAATATGTAAGTTGAGGTTCAGTAGGTGGGTGGTCCTGTGGCTGGTGTGGGGGTTTGGGGGGTCCCATGAAACAAAACTGTTTTGATGACTCCTTATACCTTCGAATATTCACTTTGAGGATTGTTACCATTATTCTAAGGGAAAAAATTCCCTACAATTCCCGATAACGCCGTAACCGCTTTCGCAGATTCCTTAGGTTTAGGTACATACGCACTACACTTCTCCTATATGCCCCGCACTCTGTACCGAATTTTCATGTCTCGGGTCAAAACTATGGAGGAGATACATTCCAAAGCGTTGAAAGAATAAACGTGAAGAAGAAGAAATAGAAGAACAGATGTGTCCCTCTCCAGGCAAATGATGAACTAGGAACACGTGAAAAAATACTTTCTACATTACTATTGGTTACATTGTTCTGCTGGGTTGTTCTGATATAAAGAAAGTGAAATCTTCCCCCCACACCCCCAAATCCTGTCCCATTGAATGAATATTTTTCCAATTCTGCTGCTTTTTGTCCATTCTGAACTGTTCATTAATGTCTGTTTTTTTAAACTCTGGAACTGCCATTTTCCAATCTATGGACATGTGCAATTGTCCTTCCCTACATAAAGTGGTGTATTCCCAACAGTGTAAGGGATCTGTAACCAAGGATTGTGTAATTAGACGATGTCCACGAGTTGGGATACATGTGGACCAAGGTATTCAAATTAGATGATGACCAATCACAGAGGTTACAGTTTCGTGGGTTATATAAGAACTGCCTGCTATCATTTAAAACTGCTTTTTGATCGTTGCGATAAGTGTAAGGTTGCTGCCTCAGCTCTTAATTGTTTACATTTGGGACAGAGGGTTAAGGGGAAATGATTATTATTGGAAAAATTCCTGAAGTAGGTGTGGGTCACCTGGGTCTGGGATTAAGGGTTTGTCTTTTTTTTTTTTGTGTTTACAACACTTAAAACAATTTTCTTTTATCGGATACAATCAAATGAGCTTTTTCTGACTTTTATGGCTCTTCAAGCCACATGAAACTAGACCTAAAAAACCGGTCCCTGCAAGATCCGATGTGGGTGATGGGAAAGGATAAGTCGTGTTCAGTTTGGAGATTGACCGTGGTGGGTTTTTACTTCTTAGGAGGTTAAACGATGGAAATAAAACACCAGCGTCCTCGCCCGCGCTCGGTAAGACTAGGCGGGAGACAATTCATGTCCCAATATGGGGAAGGTGATAACGTTGGGTTGGTGACAATTTCCCCCCCTGCCATGGAAATCCCATACTCGAACTTTATATAAAACCCAATTAGGAGCCACAGAGCGATTTACTACTTTGAAATAAAAGGGAAATAAAAAGGGATTATGTATAAAGAAGGGAAAATTTGGCCTGAGCTGTTAGCTGCAGAACCAATCAGGGAATGTTTTTCTAACTGTAGTGGGCCAGTATAAGGGACATCTGATTGGCTGTTGGTTAAACAGGGTTTTTAGATGCCCTTTTGCTCCACTGTCATTAAATGTGCAGTGACCAAAATCCTTTCATGTGCTTTAGATTATTTCCCATAACTGTGAATCAGGCATGTTAGGTGGTATGTCCCTGGGTTCTTTAAGGTTGGGGTGTTTATTTCCATAAGAATGCAATATCATCCCTTAATTGTATCTTTCTGTAGGTTACTGTTTCCAGACGCACTAGAGAGATCGCCAGGCCGATTCATGGGCGTCTTCCCCAAATATTCCGCCTGCAGTGTACCTGCAAGGCTGTGCGGACTATTTAGTGGATGCAGAATATTAAAGTGGCGGAAAGGAAAGAGCAGAGATTGTTGAGATGCAGAGTGCCATGTATATTTGAGGTATTGGAGTGGTCAGTGCACCACAGCACAAAAAAAATACAAGCGCCTATGAAGGAGATGGATGCTCTGGATAAAAAAGGCTGAGTGGACCCCATGAGGTTGCTCAGATAGTCGCCATTGGAATCCCACGATCATGACCAAGCCAGGTAACAGTCTACCGATCTCTCTTATTATACTACACACACAGAGAAATAGAATAATGTCTCACTGATTTGTAATAAATTCTTGTTACAGACCTAAACCACATGACTTAGAGGACTCTCCAGCGATGGACCTTGTGGATTTCATCTGCAAATAGATCAGGTAAGTCGTTTTATGGGTGGCGGATCCCAATATATAATAATCTAGCCTTCTCTCTTCTCTCGCTCGTGTTTTGCCATTTTTATTCATCATTCTATTTAATTATATTATTAGACTTACTGGAGTCTGGCTCGGTACACACTGCACAACAACTAACGCAGGTGGCAGGTCAGCAGTCACACTTCGACGGTCCCACTCAGGCAGTCTTGCCTAGGGCCCAGGGAGGAGTGAGGACACACTGCGGATGGATGGAACCAGTCTCCAGACAGCAGCGGTTCTTTAACGTTGAACTTCCGCCCGCACACCGCACAAGTTGACCCTGTCCCCTACTCCCAGAGAACATTGCAGGGCGGGACTCGTATAAAGCGCGCAGCAAAGGCATCCAATCACGAACTGAATCGTTGTTGGACCGGTACAGGACCCCCCGGCAGCGCGAGTAAGTAAAAGAAAAGCAAATGAAAATGGAAACAAAAAGCAACGAAAGGGATTAAATGGTCCCCGGCTGGCTGATTAATAAGACCCGCCCCCTTTGCCCTGGGCCCCCCCCGCAGGCTGCGGGGTAGTAGTTTACGCCACTGAGGTAGACAGGGATAATAGGTAGTAGAGGGTAGTATAACTGGGGTTTGGGGTTGGGGGGTCTTATTAAACCTTGACAGCCAATACCATGTCCAATTGTTACTGATAATTACATCTAAGTTCCGAGTTGATCCAGAGATTGGTCTGATTGCCACTAACAGTCATTGGCTATACCCAGGTAAGAACCCTAAATCACTAGATCCTCACCCTGGGGGAAACAGTAGGTAGTTTGGATACCTACCTACTAGCTGCAGGTGCCACTTATCCAGACCGGTCTGGTCCTGCCCTCTCCACTAGGACCCGGCCATAGGGAGGAGGCAGGATAGGATGGAAGAGGCCCAGCTAGTAGATAAGTGTCCACATACCTACTGTACTTCCGGGGTGAGATCTAGTAAGTTAGGATCCTACCCTGGGTTACGCCAAAGGAGGGAGGTTGCTTTTGACTTTTCTTCTCTTAAGTAATGTGTGTTTCTCCCTTGAGACATTGGCTGTGCCATCAGACGGGTAATTGTCCTCCTCTGGACCAACTCTGGGATAGGAGGATCAGAGATGGATTTGAAAGGATGGAACATATTGGACCAAGTTCATAGCAGTCAAGGTTTAACGGAGACTTGTTTTAAGTCCTAAGATGGGTCCAGTGATTCATCCGACTGCACATGGAGTCAGGAAGGATTTGCCTCCTGTTCTGAGCAAAGTGGCTTTGTATCACACGGTTTTTTTTTCCTTCCTCTGGACCATCTTTGGGATAGGGTAGAATTTGGTTGGCGTTGTTTAAAGGGAACAAACCCTCCCTTTGTCTTTACCCAGGGGGAGAGCGAAATCCAAACTACCTGCTGCAACTGCCAGGGTGAGGACCAAAGTGGTTCCAGTCCTCATCCTGGGTATATCCAAAGGAGGGAATTTGTTCCAATTAAACATAAATAATAATTGCCACGTTGATCCAGGGATTTATCGATTGCCACAGGGAGTCAGGAGGAATTTTTCCCCCTTAGGGGTTTTTGCCTTCCTCTGGATCAACTTGTATAGGGTAGAATTTGGGAGATGGGGTTGTTAGGTTAGTGATTGGGTAAAATGCAGGAGTGTTAGGTTGTTATAATATTAAAATAAAAAAATAAAAAAGATTTATATTAAAATAAAAAAATAAATTTCAACCATCTGTGTCTGGTTTTTTCTTTCTCTTTATATTTCCCTTTGTAACATGGGGATTAGACTTTGATCGAAAAGGGGATATTTCATATCTTACTTATTGGCTTCATAGTATCAGGATCTTGTGTGTAAAGATAATATCTAAACAATCTATTCATTAAATCTTGAGTCAACCATTAGATAATTCCAGTGGGAATAAGTTACTGGGGCCCAGGACCATAGAATTTATGCTAAACACATCTACAAGTTTTTATTGGCTTCAAACATATCCCAGTTGTAAGGAGAAACTATACTGTCTTCAACCCAACCAAGCCCCCTCCCCTCATAGTACCCAGGGTGAGGAGCTTAACCACTAGGTCTTCACCCTTGGGATTTGCTCTAGATGCCCCATTCTATTGTAACAATCCGGCTTGTAGTGCTGTCTCTCCCTGCCTCCTCATAGTTCCAGAAATCAAGGATACGTCATCCCGTAGGACCCATCTGGAAAAGTCCCAATGGTATTGGGCCAACTCAGGAGTAAGGACCAATAGTTTTCCACCTGTACCAACAGAACTACAGTATATAAATCCATAATTCTCAATATTATTATAGTATCCTGTACCAACCAGAACTACAGTATATGTATTAATAACCAGTAATTCTCAGCTAAAATTTTAATTATATATTATCCCATGTACCCGACTAGAACTCAGTATATGTATTATACCAGTAATTTTCAATATTATATGTATCCATGTACCAACCAAACTACGTACCGGTATATGTGTTATAACCGTAATTATCAATATTATCAATCATTATAAGTATATACCCATATAGAACCGTATGTGTATTAAATCAGTAATTCTTATTATATCAGTATCCCTGTACCAACAGAACTACCAGAATTATTAATCCAGTATTTTCTCAAGATAATATAGTATCCATGGATCAACCAGACTACAGTTATATCATTAATACCATAGTTTATTTCAATATTATATAGTCATCCCCATACCAACCAGAACTCCAGTATCTGTAATTAATACGCGGTAATTCTCCATATTTATAGTAATCTGTACCAACCCGAACTTCAGTATATGTATTAGTAAACCATTAATTCTCCAATATTATATAGTAATCCTCATACCAACCAGAACTACAGTATATGCATTAATCCCAGTAAATTCTCTATTAAATAGTCAATCGCCTGTACCAACCAGAAACTACAGTATATGTATTAATACCATTAATTCTCATATTATCTGTACAATCCCCGTACCACCAGACTAACAGTAATGTATTAATACCCAGTACTTCTCAATATTATAATATTCATCCCCGTACCAACCAGAACTACAGTATATGTATTAATCCCAGTAATTCTCCAATATATATATATCCCCGTACTAACCAGAACTCAGTATATGTATGAATACCATATTCTCAATATTAATAGTATCCCTGTACCACCAAACTACAGTATATGTATTAATAACCGGTAATTCTCAAATATTATATAGTAATCCCCTGTACAACAGAACTTTCGTATATGATATTAATACCCCTTCCTGCTCCTGTATCTTGTACTCCAACCTTCCTGTCTCCAGCCTTCCTGCTCCTGTATCTTGTCCCCCAACCTTCTTGGTACTGTTTATCTTGCACCCCAACCTTCCTGTCTCCAGCCTTCCTGCTCCTGTGTCTTGTACCCCAACCTTCCTGTCTCCAGCCTTCCTGCTTCTGTATCTTGTACCCCAACCTTTCTGTTTCCAGCCTTCCTGCTCCAGTATCTTGTACCCCAACCTTCCTGTCTCCAGCCTTCCTGCTCCTGTGTCTTCTACCCCAACCTTCCTGCTCCTGTATCTTGTACCCCAACCTTCCTGCTCCAGTATCTTGTACCCCAACCTTCCTGTCATCCCGTAGACCCATCTGGAAACAGTCCCAATGGTATAGGGCCAACCCAGGAGTAAGGACCAAAGAGTTTTCCACCCTGTACCAACCAGAACTACAGTATATGTATTAATACCAGTGATTCTCAATATTATATAGTATCCCTGTACCAACCAGAACTACAGTATGTATATTAATACCAGTAATTCTCAATATTATATAGTATCCCTGTACCAGCCAGAACTACCGTATATGTATTAACCCTTTCACTGCCAGGAGATTTTCATTTTTTTTTGCGTTAACTGCCAGAAGAATTTTCAGGATTTTGTCCTTAATCGCTTTAGACTGGAACTACAGTATATGTATTAATACCATTAATTCTCAATATTATATAGTATCCCTGTACCAACCAAAACTACCGTATATGTATTAATACCAGTAACAAGCAACGTAACACGGGTTTGTCGTGTTATGGGGTAACATGGACTTTTTCAGTTGAATAATACATTGCTTTTATGTATTATTGGATGCGCGTGTGAGAATTCCAAGCAACAGTGCATAGAATTGGTTTCGCCGTATAGCACAACAAACCGACGGTAACGTCAGTTATTAGGCTGAGGCTCACAAAAAACCATGCAAACTAGAAGGGGCTCCATAAGCGTGATGAAAATCGATCCGAGTTGCCATCCCCCATGGTGTGGCTAGCTGAAGTTCAATGACTTAGAACCTTTACACATCCAAAACAATCAAATGTTGTACTAAAGGCTGGCCGGCTACCTTGTTTTTCACGAGCGACCTCGTTTTTGCGCTCTGCATTGTGCATTATTGATTTTATTTAAATGGACAATCGCAGAGAAGGGACGCAAAAATTCCCGTGATTTCCAAGGCACATTATAGTCGATACCCATACCTTTCCCGTTTTGGGAACGCGTGCGTTCACCTTTTCGTCGTCTCCATAGCGGAAAATGGAAATATCGCACTAGTCAAAACCACACGCAAAGCAAAACGTCACAAGAATGGTGTCACACAATCGCATGGGATATGCCGCGATTGTGCGTGTTGGTGTTTTGTAGTTGTGGCCGAAAATCGAAACTTTGCAAACTGGTCCAAGACTGCACATCTACAAATACCCATGCAAACCATTCACACATTGTGCGCAAACCGCTTTGAAAATCCAGAATCATAGTGGCCGTTGACACATCATTAACTACGATTGCCATTTAGGACAGCCCAAAACTATTTTTATTCTTATAGTCTTGTGAAACTGCCTGATTAAAAAAAAAACCTTCCCTAATTAAATATTAAATGATCATTTGATTTCTTATCTTTATCTTTGCCCTAGTAAAAACACGCGAAAAGGAAATAGCACTTAGTATTTTTAATTGAGTGCTACTTCCCCTTTAACGCTAACCCCGCAAAGTACTAAAAACTAAAGTTGGTTAAAAACAAGCAGTAATTATTAAGACCTGTTTAAAGGTGTCCTTGGGCACAATGTCTCCATTAAGTAGCGACTGGCTGTTTATAGGTTTCCTGAGAGATACTCAAAGTGATTACCAACTTAACCCTATTAATCCCTTTCAAAGATTGATGCGTCAACACCAAACCACCATGACGTGTTTAGTAACATAACATAAATCCTTTGGGGCCGTTAAACACAGAGGGTGGATCCATTCAATAGATCAGTACCCAACGAAGGAAGGTGGCAAGGAACAACGCGATTCCATATATAGTACATATAATTGAGGTGTGATTAAAGACATATCCAGTCATCCACTGTCCACCCTCCTTAGTTTTAGCTCTATTTTTTAACCTACCTAACAGTTGATCAAAGGAAGGCAAAAAAAACCCACTAAAAAGGTGGGGGATTCCTTCCTGACTCCAAACGGCAATCGGAAGTATCCCGGGATTCCACCCGTATAGTAATTCTCAATATTATATAGTATCCCTGTACCAACCAGAACTACAGTATATGTATTAACACCAGGTATTCTCAATATTATATAGTATCCCTGTACCAACCAGAACTATAGTATATGTATTAATACCAGTAATTCTCAATATTATATAGTATCCATATACCAACCTGAACTACAGTATATGTATTTATACCATTAATTCTCAATATTATATAGTATCCCTGTACCAACCAGAACTTCAATATATGTATTAGTACCATTAATTCTCAATATTATATAGTATCCTCATACCAACCAGAACTACAGTATATGTATTAATACCAGTAATTCTCAATATTAAATAGTATCCCTTTACCAACCAGAACTACAGGATATGTATTAATACCAGTAATTCTCAATATTATATAGTATCCATATACCAACCTGAACTACAGTATATGTATTAATACCATTAATTCTCAATATTATATAGTATCCCTGTACCAACCAGAACTTCAGTATATGCATTAGTACCATTAATTCTCAATATTATATAGTATCCTCATACCAACCAGAACTACAGTATATGTATTAATACCAGTAATTCTCAATATTATATAGTATCCCTGTACCAACCAGAACTACAGTATATGTATAATACCAGTAATTCTCAATATTATATAGTATCCCTGTACCAACCAGAACTACAGTATATGTATTAATACCATTAATTCTCAATATTATATCGTATCCCCATACCAACGAGAACTACAGTATATTTATTAATACCAGTAATTCTCAATATTAAATAGTATCCCTGTACCCACCAGAACTACAGTATATGTATTAATACCAGTAATTCTCAATATTATATAGTATCCCTGTACCAACCAGAACTACAGTATATGTATTAACACCAGTTATTCTCAATATTATATAGTATCCATGTACCAACCAGAACTATAGTATATGTATTAATACCAATAATTCTCAATATTATATAGTATCCATGTACCAACCTGAACTACAGTATATGTATTAATACCATTAATTCTCAATATTATATAGTATCCCCATACCAACCAGAACTACAGTATATGTATTAATACCATTAATTCTCAATATTATATCGTAACCCCATACCAACGAGAACTACAGTATATTTATTAATACCAGTAATTCTCAATATTAAATAGTATCCCTGTACCAACCAGAACTACAGTATATGTATTAATACCAGTAATTCTCAATATTATATAGTATCCCTGTACCAACAAGAACTACAGTATATGTATTAACATCAGTTATTCTCAATATTATATAGTATCCCTGTACCAACCAGAACTATAGTATATGTATTAATACCAATAATTCTCAATATTATATAGTATCCATGTACCAACCTGAACTACAGTATATGTATTAATACCAGTAATTCTCAATATTAAATAGTATCCCTGTACCAACCAGAACTACAGTATATGTATTAATACCAGTAATTCTCAATATTATATAGTATCCCTGTACCAACCAGAACTACAGTATATGAATTAATACCAGTAATTCTCAATATTATATAGTATCCCCGTACTAACCAGAACTGCAGTATATGTATTAATACCAGTAATTCTCAATATTAAATAGTATCCCTGTACCAACCAGAACTACAGTATATGTATTAATACCGGTAATTCTCAATATTATATAGTATCCCTGTACCAACCAGAACTTCAGTATATGTATTAATACCATTAATTCTAAATATTATATAGTATCCCAATACCAACAAGAACTACAGTATATGTATTAATACCAGTAATTCTCAATATTAAATAGTATCCCTGTACCAACCAGAACAACAGTATATGTATTTATACCAGTAATTCTCAATATTATTTAGTATCCCTGTACCAACCAGAACTACAGTATATGTATTAATACCAGTAATTCTCAATATTATATAGTATCCCTGTACCAACCAGAACTACAGTATATGTATTAATACCAGTAATTCTCAATATTATATAGTATCCTTGTACCAACCAGAACTACAGTACATGTATTAATACCAGTAATTCTCATTATTATATAGTATCCCCGTACTAACCAGAACTACAGTATATGTATTAATACCAGTAATTCTCAATATTATATAGTATCCCTGTACAAACCAGACCTACAGTATGTGTATTAATACCAGTAATTCTCAATACTATTTAGTATCCCTGTAACCAACCAAAATACAGATAGGTATTAATACCAGTAATTCTCAATATTAAATAGTATCCCTGTACCCACCAGAACTACAGTATATGTATTAATACCAGTTATTCTCAATATTATATAGTATCCATGTACCAACCAGAACTATAGTATATGTATTAATACCAATAATTCTCAATATTATATAGTATCCATGTACCAACCTGAACTACAGTATATGTATTAATACCATTAATTCTCAATATTATATAGTATCCCCATACCAACCAGAACTACAGTATATGTATTAATACCATTAATTCTCAATATTATATCGTAACCCCATACCAACGAGAACTACAGTATATTTATTAATACCAGTAATTCTCAATATTAAATAGTATCCCTGTACCAACCAGAACTACAGTATATGTATTAATACCAGTAATTCTCAATATTATATAGTATCCCTGTACCAACCAGAACTACAGTATATGTATTAACATCAGTTATTCTCAATATTATATAGTATCCCTGTACCAACCAGAACTATAGTATATGTATTAATACCAATAATTCTCAATATTATATAGTATCCATGTACCAACCTGAACTACAGTATATGTATTAATACCAGTAATTCTCAATATTAAATAGTATCCCTGTACCAACCAGAACTACAGTATATGTATTAATACCGGTAATTCTCAATATTATATAGTATCCCTGTACCAACCAGAACTTCAGTATATGTATTAATACCATTAATTCTAAATATTATATAGTATCCCAATACCAACAAGAACTACAGTATATGTATTAATACCAGTAATTCTCAATATTAAATAGTATCCCTGTACCAACCAGAACTACAGTATATGTATTTATACCAGTAATTCTCAATATTATTTAGTATCCCTGTACCAACCAGAACTACAGTATATGTATTAATACCAGTAATTCTCAATATTATATAGTATCCCTGTACCAACCAGAACTACAGTATATGTATTAATACCAGTAATTCTCAATATTATATAGTATCCTTGTACCAACCAGAACTACAGTATATGTATTAATACCAGTAACTCTCAATATTATATAGTATCCCTGTACCAACCAGAACTACAGTATATGTATTAATACCAGTATATCTGTTGTATTCAATTAGATCAACTGGACTTGAAGTTTAGTTCTTGAAGTCCAGTTGATCTAATTGAATACAACAGATATACCATGACCTGGATGAATGAGAACCTTCGCAAGCATTAATACCAGTAATTCTCAATACTATATAGTATCCCAGTACCAACCAGAACTACAGTATATGTATTAATACCAGTAATTCTCAATATTATATAGTATCCCTGTACCAACCAGAACTACAGTATATGTATTAATACCAGTAATTCTCAATATTATATAGTATCCCTGTAACAACCAGAACTACAGTATATGTATTAATACCAGTCATTCTTAATACTATATAGTATCCCAGTACCAACCAGAACTACAGTATATGTATTAATACCAGTAATTCTCAATATTATATAGTATCCCCGTACCAACCAGAACTACAATATATGTATTAATACCAGTAATTCTCAATATTATATAGTATCCCTGTACCAACCAGAACTACAGTATATGTATTAATACCGGTAATTCTCAATATTATATAGTATTCCTATACCAACCAGCTGTGTGGGCTAGGCATGAGGGCATGTATCCACGAAACAGAAAAAGGGGCTTGTCCAGTGCAATGTGGAGTATTTCCATTTATTGTGCAGACACAATAAAAACACACAATGTTTCGGCACAAGGCCTCTGTCAAGTGTAACAGAGTCAATTATCACTCATCCTTTTATACCCTTCTTATACACCACCCTCTAGTGGACATGGTACAACTAGGCGAAAGTGGGCTGGGCATGAGGGCATCTTATATTTAAAGTCAGTGTGGGCAGGGCATGAAGGCTTATTGATTTTTACAAGTCTATGTAGTGGGCACTTATATTAAGCAATCTGTGTTGTCAGTAGAGATGGGATCCGGGTTCGAAACGACCTGGATCCGACACAGAACCCCTCGGTTCCAAAATCCGAAAGGTCCGTCCGAAATAGTCTTGAACGTTCGAAAATACAACCGGAGACCATTTTCGAGTTTCCGATCATATTTTCGAAAATCAAACAGTCGAGGCTAGTTTCAATAATTTTCGAAAATAGCCTCGAACATTTGAAAATTTTCGAAAAAACAATCGGAAACTCGAAAATGGTCTCCGATCGTATTTTCGAACGTTCCAGACAATTTTTGAAAATAGCCCCCTACATTAGAAAATTCTCGCAATATCATTCCGGTTTCACATTTTCAGATCTTTGGGGTTTTCCCGATATCCAGGAATCCGAAAACAGAACGAAACTAGTGAGTTTTGGCCATCTCTAGTTGTGATTTTGCTGTATTGGTCCATGACGGCTAGTTTTGGTTATCACATTGAAATGTGTAAGCTGTTAACATATTATTATTTATTTACTTTTTAAATGTAATTAAAAACGAATTCCAGGGCCGGGATATGATTTATCTTTTGCTGCAGACAATTTAACTTAAAGAAATATATCCCCATGTATAAAGTGTAAAGAACCAATTAGAACGAACACAACGTACAGGAACCTTTTGCTACAACGCAGGTTAATAGGAATAAGCAGAATATTGGTGTTAAGGAAGTCGTAAGAAGGTACGGTTGAACGATATCATTAGTAAGATTCTAATTACCCTGAACGTTCTAAGAACAGAACACTGTAACCCAGATAAAATGCCAAGCTGGCCTGTCTTTTGTGGTCAAACAATTCCTGGCATCTAATTAAGTTTTGTCTCGGCACTCACAGTGTTTGAAATAACTACGCGTTTAACAGAAAATTATTATGTCCAATTAAAATGTAACAGAATATATTTAAATGAACATGCCAAGATGTCTTTATGGTGACTACATTATTTGTAATTTTAGACACTTACATGAAAGCTGATTGGAGGTTTCTATGTATTAAATACATTTAAATGAATTGGTGTCTTTTTGGGGCTGTGAGTATATAATAGATGATTAGATTTATTTAAAGGGGATGTTTAACCCTTAATCAGTGGCATAGCTAGATATCACAGGGCCCCATCGCAAGATTTTAGATCAGTTCTGTGTAGTTCAACCTAACCTGGACAAACTACAGCAAGGTTTTTAAAGGGCATGCCCACCATCCTGACAAAATTTTTATCTCACGTAGTTCAGCCCCACAATCCCCATTTTCATTTTACTTAAAACTGAGGGCACCTTTAAAAGGTTTAAAGGAGAACTCGACCCAAATTTTTACACCCCAGAATCTGAACATATCCCCTCTAAACACACCAATAAACTGTAAAATACCAATACAGTAAATATCATTAAAGTAAATGTGAAGAACTGGATGAAATAACTGTGTGTATCTACAGTGACCGGCCACACCCCTGACCTCAGTCACAGACTCCCTTGCCTATTCTGTCCTGTAAAAGGATTGGCTAGAGGCTACTAGTGGGTGTGACCAACTGTAACAAATTCCTGCAATATTTTAGGACTGAGCACGTGTAAAGAACATAATGGTCAGTGACACACTGCGATACTGGAACACTGGGAAATAAGATACAAACCTCATGTTAGAAAGTTAAATTTCTCAACAACCATATTAAAATGAGAGGCGAGACACTGATTACTGCTTTTATAACAAGGAGATCTGCCTTCTAATTCAATGTTGTTCTGAGGCTTTAATTTTCCTTTAAGTTCAACGGAAATCAGGGTTGTGGGGCTGAACTTCGTGAGGTAAAACTTTTCTTAGGAGAGTTTGGCTCTGGCCGCCATAACAACTGCTATGGTTGCTATAGTGATTCCTACACCCCTGCCCTTAATTGTAAATCACCCCCAAAACCACATTAGTTAGAAAGCTGACAGGTATAGAACGAACCTGTTACTTTATGTTCTTCTCCCCCTTTTCTCTGCTTTTCCACCTTTTCTCCAAGCTCTTTGCATGCTCACACATCCTCAGAGGAGACAGCTAGGGGAATAACATTCAGTCATTGGTCAGTCATTGTTAACCAAAAGAACCGGGAGACAGAATGAGAGGTATCAGAATATTGGTCAGCATTTCTGGTTAGTACTTAAACTTGGCCACTAAGGCCAATGAGTTCGGGATTTAGACTCACATCCCATAAACACAGCTGCCTCTTTATGAGCCCAAGAAAGACATAACAACTATGTGTGGATGAATAAGGAGGGCCACAGCTTTTTTAACCAACTTATTAACAACAATTTGTGCCAGTGGGTGCAATCCGGCACGAATAAACATATAAATATCCAGGAGTCTCCAGCTATGGGGGAGTGACTAAACCATGGGCTATAGTCCCCCCCCTGTTGCTTAACTCACAAAATGCCCCTCTGCAGCAGTGCTGACCACTTAAACCACCTCCAAAGAAAAACCAGCTACCTTAGCTGGTTTTACGTCCCAGCACTGCCAGGGCCTGCTCAAGACCAGTTTGAAAATGATGGCTGCCACAGTAATTGATAAGTAGATCAGTAGATGTGTGTACCTGGGTCGGGTTGGGGGTTAAAAAAACAAACTTTTTAGATAATTGGTCAAAATTATTTTTTTGACTTTAGTTACCCTTTAAATATGGCTGCCATGGTAACGAAGGGATAGGGGTTAAAAAAACAAACTTTTTTGATGATTGGTCAAAATTTATTTTTTGGACTTTAGTTACCCTTTAGGTATGGCTGCCACAGTAATGGATAAGTAGATCAGTAGATGTGTGTACCTGGGTCGTGTACCTGGGTCGGGTTGGGGGTGAAAAAACAAACTTTTTTGATGATTGGTCAACATTTATTTTTTGGACTTTAGTTACCCTTTAGGTATGGCTGCCACAGTAATGGATAGTAAGATCAGTAGATTGTGTGTACCTGGTAGTTGTACCTGGGTCGGGTTGGGGGTGAAAAAACAAACTTTTTAGATAATTGGTCAAAATTAGTTTTTTGACTTTAGTTACCCTTTAAATATGGCTGCCACGGTAATGGAGGGATAGGTCAGTAGCCGTGTGTACCTGTACCACGTAGGGGTTAAAAAAACAAACTTTTTTGATGATTGGTCAAAGTTTATTTTTTTGACTTTAGTTACCCTTTAAGTATGGCTGCCACAGTAATAAATAAGTAGATCAGTAGGTGTGTGTACCTGTGTCGGGTTGGGGGTTAAAAAAACAAACTTTTTTGATGATTGGTCAAAATTTTTTTTTTACTTGTTGTTACTGGGGGAGCTGAAGACTAAGGGGCATATTTATAAAGAAACGATAATAGCGCAAAAAAATTACCGCCGCACATCGCGGCCGCGAAAATAGCATTATCGCCGTATTTATAACAGCGAGCGCTATTCCCCCGATACCTATCGCGGCCGCGATGTGCTGCGGTAATTTTAAGCCCCTTCGCGGCGATACTGTATAGTATCGCCGCGAAGGGACTTAAAATCCCTTCCCGACGCCGCTCCTAAGGGGGCGGGGCATACGCCCACCCCGCCCACACCCCCCGCGGCGGCGGCGACCACCCGCCGCCGCTTCCCAGCACCCCCTCCCAACCCGTTCCCCGCTCGCGGCAATCTCGGAACAGGAGGCTAGGAGGGTCTGCCGGGAAGGGGCCGCAGCAGGTGGTCGCGACCACCCGCCGCGCACCCCCTCCCCGGCAACCCCTCCAAGCCCCCCGGCCGCTCCCGGGGAGGGGAAGGGAGGGAGCCGCTGGGAGGGGTGGAGGCTCCCTCCAGCGGGGCCCTGAGAAGGGCCTTTTGGGGCTTAGGGGGTCCCGCAGCTCGAACCGGGACCCCCCCTCCCCGGCCCTTATAAGGGCCCTTGCGGCACTGACAAGTGCCTTTGGCGGGGGTCCCGCAGCTCAAACCGGGACCCCCAGTGCGGCTCTTAAAAGAACCCTTGGGCGGCGTCTTCTTTCTTCCAGTCCTGGCGACACCAGCTCCGCCGAGGCCGCCGACCCCCGAGAGGTACCCCTGCGGCCGCCAGGGGTACCCCCGGCGGGCGCCGGCGACCTCAACGAGGCCGATATTGCTGGCGTCTTGATCCGACGCGACGTCTTCGGGCTGGCGACACCAACCCCACTCAGGTCGCCGATGCCAGGCAGACTCACTGCGGCCGCCAGTGAGCCTGCTGGCACCGCCGGCCTCAGCGGAGCCGATGTTGCCAGCCGCTTCTTTCTTCTTTCTTCAGCCATCTACTGCAATGGCATCTGAGTTCCGCGGCGGAAAGCTCCTCTTTATATAGGTTTGCAGAAATCCATAATCCGTTTCTGATTGGTCAATTTTTTAATACTTGCTTTACATTAACCAATCAGATTTCTGGAAAGTTCTGAAATCTGATTGGTTAATGTAAAGAAAGTATTAAAAATTGGCCAATCAGAAACGGAGGCAAGGGCACTTGTAAGTGCCGCAAAGGCCCTTACAAGGGCCGGGGAGGGGGGGTCCCGGTTCGAGCTGCGGGACCCCCTAAGCCCCAAAACAGCCGATACTAGCCGAGCGAAACCAGTACCGCCGCTTTATAAATAGAAGCGGCGGTAACAGGTAAGTATCGCCGCGAAAGGTTAACGCTTCGTTAACTTTTCACGGCCGTTTTCGGACTTTTATAAATCGCGGTAAACGCGATTTATGCGTTAATGTCCGCGAAAACGGCCGCGAAAAGTTAACGAACCTTTATAAATATGCCCCTAAGACCTAGATTGAGATAAACTGGGCTGCTTCCCCATGTTAACCTTACTCATTTGTTTGATCTTAACTTAAATGGAAATGAACAGGCAGACACAGAGTTGGGTGTAAATAAACGTCCACAGCTTTATTTAACACATTACAACATGTGTTACCACAATAGGCCCGATCTTAATTTCTACATCCTTGCGATAATTCCAATAAACTCCCAGCCGTAGCCAATGCTGAATGCCAGGCCTCTGGATCCCCAGAGGGCATGTAACGGCTTCTTAAACCATACCGTTCGCAAGGATGCATCCGCCACTAAGGAGACAGTGTAATCCTACACTGAACTCCGACCCCCACCCAACATATATAGCGCCTGTTCAATCCCATCCTGTAAACCTGATAAGAATATATCTAAGCCTATCTCGTTAAGGTGCACCCTGTCCTGCCTCATAAGTGTTCTATTGTCGCCCTCCAACTGGCGATGTCTAACAACTACCCCTCCTTGAGACCTAATGAATCTAGAGATTCTCATATTCAAAACCCTCCTGGCTTTTTCAACTGCACCCTGATCTCTCGCCCCCTGCCACTGGACCCTAGGGATGACCTCCAACCAGACTATAACCACCTCTCGGAATAAAGATCGGAATCTCGTCAAATCCGTTTTCATTAGAAATAATAGATACGAGAGACGGTTCCGACAGAGGTCATTCCCGGATGCATGAATGACCAGGACAATGACAATGGGTCCTGGATCGACTCTACTAATCCTGACTACTTCGAGCATTACTTGCCACCAAGCTAGCCCCTTATCCCCTTCCAATAAAGCGTCGCCGATTGGAATCCTAGGTTGCGTCCTCCCGGTCGAACTTCTGCTCTTTGTGTCGCCCAGTACAAGTATGAATGGCCCACCAGCCAGACCGCAGGCTGTTGAATGCCTTACCGTTACTCGCCCAAGTCGAGGGGGCGACTGAAGATTGAACCAGCAGCCTCAGCTGCTGTCGATTATCCCCCATAGATATTCCGGGCAATCCAATCCTTGCTGCTGGGCATCCGGTTTGAGCCTATGAAAATCCTGCCACTGAAAACGAGACAAGGCATCCGCCATACAGTTAAGAACACCCGGTACATGCCTAGCCCTGAAAGTTATGTTAAACTCCAGACACCTGAGTACCAGGTGTCTAAGTAATGCTAACACTGGGGGAGAGGAGCTGGTAAGATTATTAATGGCATAAACCACGCTTTCATTGTCTGTCCAAAAGCGAATTCTTTTGTTCTGTATCTTTGGACCCCATAGTTCTACTGCCACCACTATGGGAAAAAGCTCTAACATAGTGAGGTTCCTACAGTGGTAGCCTTCTTTCCAAGATTCGGGCCAAGGGGCCGCACACCACTCCTTTTCCAAGATAGCCCCAAACCCTACGGACCCATCCGCATCTGTGTAGAGCTGTAATTCTTGACTAGACAGCTCCTCCTCTTGAAAACAGGACCTGCCATTATAACTAATCAGGAAGGTATGCCATACCTTCAGGTCGTCGCACAACACCTTAGTGATCCTAATATGGTGGTGAGGGGACGGAACGCCCCGAGAAGCTAATGACAACCTCCTGGAAAAAACTCTCCCCATCTGCATTATTCTGCATGCAAAATTCAGTGAACCTAATAGGGATTGTAACTGCCTTAACGTTACTTTCCTGAACTGAAGGAACATTGAAATTGCGTCTAACATATCTTTAACCTTCCCGGCCGGTAACCTGCACTCCATCTTAACTGTATCAATCTCTATGCCCAGGAAGGATAACATTGTTGTAGGGCCTACCGTCTTTTCCTCCGAAAGGGGAACCCCAAACTTTTTCATTAAGAAACTGAATGAACGAAGTAAAAACTCCCACTGAACAGAGTCTCCCGGGGCCGACAAACAAGAAATCGTCTAAGTAATGTAGGATGTTCGCTCCCACTCTAAGAATGAACTGAATATTTCGAACAAGGAGCAAGAGATGGGACAGCCCATGGGTAAGCACTTGTCATAGTAATACATTCCGTCCAACTGACAGCCCAGCAGATGGAAACATTCTGGGTGGATTGGCAACCGGCGGAATGCCGACTCAATGTCTGATTTTGCCAACATGGCCCCTACCCCGGCCCTCACCAGATGAATAGCCCTGTCGAAGGATACATATGAAACCGATGCCTCCTCCTTACTGATGCCATCATTTACCGAGCTGCCCTTCGGGTAAGAGAGATGGTGAATCAGGCGGAACTTTCCGCCTTCTTTTTTGGGCACTAGACCCAACGGGGAAACTCTCAAGTTGGGGAAGGGGAGCTCGGAAAATGGGACTGCCAATCGCCCCTGCTGAACCTCTGCTAAAACTTTGTCCCTAGCCACTTGGGGTGCTTCCTTGACCGATTTTAGGTTCTGAGCGAACCTGGTAGACTGTGAAAACTGAAACGGAATTTAAACCCATATTAAACCCCTCCCTGATGGGGCCTGCTGCCGCTCTCTCCGGGTAAACCTCGAGCCAATGCTCCATTGCCCCCACGATCACCGGCGTACGCCGGCCTACCCCCGCTACCTCGCTTACCTGCAGGACGGGATTTCCGAAAGCATTTTGCGGCCGAGTGCCCCCCTCCTCCACAAAAGGAGCACTCATGTTTATACCTGCAAACTGCTCCAAACTTGCAGTTCCCTTCATTAAATAGCCAGCAGGGGCCTGATTTTCTAACCCCGGTGGCCTGAAATGTGCTGGTGCTGGCTATTGGTGCTGGGGCGGAGCCCATGGGTGATCTCTGGGACAACATGATTCTTAGCCAAGAATCAGGGGCCTTGATATTCCACCCCATCTCGGGCCTAACCGCCAGGCAACGCCTAAACTCCTCATCGTACTGACGCCAGGCGGACCCTCCGTGTGTCTTGTATGCCCCAAAGATCATGTCTAGGTAGACGAAGAGCTCAGAGCATTTTTGAGGGGCTTTTTGCCCTATGACCCCTGCTAATACACAAAAGGCCTGTAGCCAATTCCCAAATGATTTGGCCACCTTGGGCTTCTTTTCCCCTTTATCTGTTCTTATTATTTCTTTATCTACTGTCACCATGTCCGTAGAAATCAAGGACCAAATATTGACATAGTCGTTCTTCCATATCTTTTCTTTCACCTCCCCCGACAGGTGAACTCCTAGTGGGCTCACCCCACAAAAATAAGACTCCTTCAGTGCTTCCACTGATGGAACTTCAGGGGCAGGCAGGAGTGTTGTAGCTCCCCCTGGGACTGGACTCGCTGATGAGCCAGTGGACATTGTGTCCAATTTTCCCATCAATGCCCGCAACACCTGGACCATTTCCCTGCTATTCCCCCCACTAGATGTACCCCATGCCCCTGCACATGTGTACTCACTGCCCGAGGGACTTGGTACCGTGATGCCTTCTGCGGGGGCCGATGCTTCTGCTGGCGATGGCTGCAGCTGCTGACCTTCTTGGGGAGTGCTCCTCTCCCTGGTGCGATCCCTTGCCGAGGTTGCAGCCGAAGAAACCCTGCTCCTGTCTGACATCGATGAACGGGAGGCCCTTGATCTCCTGCCCCGGGAGTGTGAGCGTCAGCGCTCGTCGCGGCTCCTGAAGTGTGAGCGGCGCCTACGGCGATCACTCCCATGTCGCCCCTTGCGCCGATGGCTGCGGGAGTCATCGCTACTCTCGCTTGAGGACGAGTACCTATGCCTTCTCCTGCCGTGCCTATGGCTGCTCCTGGCCCTCCTAGGCTGACTCCTGTCCCTGGGTGATCTTCTTTCCTCTAACTCCCTAATTCTAGTGGGCGCAGGGGTAATGCCCCTAACAGTGGACCTGGCATCCACAAATTTCTGTTCACCCTCATCTGATTCGCTTGCCTGCGGCGCTGGTTGAGGGTCTCTAGCGGTGTCCCCCGCCATTGCTGCTGCAACAGCTGGGCGGGCGGACCGTGGTAAGCAAGGGGCAGGGCCTCCTCTGCCCCTGGTTCTCCCTCCAGCTAATGCTGAAGCGGGGGGGGGGGGGGTTACCACAGGTCCTTCCTCCAAATCCTCTGAATGAGGGCGATGGACATCCACCCAAACTTACTGGGCTGGATGTACCATATTAAAAGACCTAAGCAGGCCCTCAGTCACTGCTCGGCCCCTTGCCGTGCACTGTCGAATCTGTGCACCCCGACGTCCCCTGTAGGCTCGTGGGGGACTGGGACTCAGACGGGAGGGGGGGAAGGAGGGACGTTTTGGCCTGCCAGCCAGCTGGCTAGCGGACCTGGTAGTGGGCCTAAGCCCAGTACTCACATTCCTGGTGATAGGGGAGTCTGCACTGAGAATCTCCTGCAGCCATCCTGCCCCCTCTGTGCTGATCCTCTTCCTAATCCTGTTCAGCATTGCCTCATTGTCCTGTTGAGCCATCCTGGCTGTCTACCAAGTGCCTGTAGATATGATTGCCCTAAGAGAACTCTTTTCTCTGGCAATGTTTACTGAAAATGGCGCCTGTACCTCGTGGCCGCCCCCTTCTTATAGGCTCACGTGACGTCATCCCCGGGGGGGTGTGGGCGGGGTGGGCGTGTCTCCCGGGGCGGGTGCGACTACCCGCCGCAGGTTGCCTGCCCATCCCCGCCGCGGGAGGTTAGTATCGCGCCGCGGGAGGTTAGTATCGGCTGACTTCGCCACCTTCAAGGTGGCGAAGTAAAACAGCCGATACTACCCGAGCGAAACCAGTACCGCCGCTTTATAAATAGAAGCGGCGGTAACAGGTAAGTATCGCCGCGAAAGGTTAACGCTTCGTTAACTTTTCGCGGACGTTTTTGGACTTTTATAAATCGCGGTAAACGCGATTTATGCGTTAATGTCCGCGAAAACGTCCGCGAAAAGTTAACGAACCTTTATAAATATGCCCCCTAGTAACAGTTAGGACAGTTATGACATTACTAGCTATTTGCATGAAGGGGTGGAGCTATGACTCATCACTGCACAGTTGGTATTGATAGAAGCACAAAGCCTAAAGCTGGCCATACACAGGCAGATATTAGATAGATTTGAGATAATGATCTAATGTCTAAAGACCACATTGTACAAGCAGCGGTTTTTATCTTGAGATGTTCCTATCTGACCCATTCATTTTGTCATCTCAAATTGCATTAAAGAACGGGCTAGGCAGATCTTAGATAGATTGGACATCTGTCTTATGAGAGATTTTACATCTGTCTAATGTGTAAATAGTGTATGGGCACCTTAAGGTGCAATGACATGAATAATATAGTAAGGGGGAGCAGTTAAAGGTCCCTGTCTGCCTTGAAAAGGAAAGCAGAGAGATGAATGGGGCAGTTGGGGGGGAGGAGCCAGTAACAAGCACCAGTGTGTTTATCTAGACTTAACTTAGTTTCAGTTATTGAAGAAGCTCCCCCAGGAACAACATGTTCGCTATACTTACAGTTAATAAACGTGTGGGTAGACAATCAGGGGGGTTGGAGGGACAATGGCATTGGCTCGAAAGAAATAATTAAGCTTTAGACAATGTAGCACTACAATCTCACAACTCGGATTACAGGCAGGGATGAAGAAGTTTGGCGATTTATTACGTGAACTACGCTCGAGTTGTCGCAATGGAAGACAATACGCCTATTGCGAAAGGAATCTCTCCATAGGACCATGGAAACAAAAATAGGGAAAATTTCTAACAGAGTAAGGTTGAGCATAAAATCTGAACGGACCCAACTGTCTGGCCAGGTTTCTGAGCACCATTTACCATTTAAAAACGCTCCAAGGCCTGCACTGCCCACTGCATCGGTAAAAAGTCCAAGCTCTTCTTCATCAATAACGTCCTCCTGCTGCCAGCAGGCTTGGCCATTAAATGACAGCAAAAATATCTGCCATGTGCCAAGATCGTCTCTTATACTTTTTGTTAAGCAGATAAAGTGGTGAGGAGCTGTGACCCCTTTTGTAGCCAGAGAAAACCTGCGGCAAAAAACTCTGCCCATGGGTATAACTCGGCAGGCAAAGGTTAGATGACCTATAAGCGATTGCAATTGTTTTAAGGTGAACTTTTTGGCTACTTTGCATCTGTTAACTAACATAGACAATGCCTGAAGTTTGTCAGAAGGGAGTCTGAAAATCTTTGCCTGAAAGTCTATCTCTATTCCTAGGAAAGTGAGGACAGTGCAAGGTTCCACTGTCTTGTCCTCAGAAATTCGTACGCCAAAGTATGACATTAAGGAGCGAAAAGTATCTAAGAGATAGGAGCAATGGTTAGAATTGGAGGGGCCAACAAAAAGAAAGTCATCTAAATAGTGGAGCAATGAGGGGGAAGATGTTTCTTGGCTAACAACCCAATGTAAGAATGAACTAAAAACTTCAAAATAAAAACAAGAAATTGAACATCCCATGGGGAGGCTCATGTCTATGACATATTTTCCTGCAAAGTAACAGTCCAAAAGGTGGAAACAGGACTTGTGGACTGGGAGCAGTCGAAAAGCCGACTCGATATCAGATTTGGACGTTAAAGCTCCTTGCCCTGCATTGCGTACTAGGGCCAAGGCCTTATCAAAAGACGTGTAGTGTACTTGTGTTTCCTTTTTTGCAATCCCGTCATTAACCGAGGAGCCCTTGGGGAATGACAGGTGTTGTATCAATTGGAACTTGTCCCTCTCTTTCATTGGTACTATGCCCAAAGGGGAAACACGCAAGTTCCGAAAAGGTGTCAAGTCAAAAGGACAAGCCATACACCCAAGGGCTACTACTTTAAGCAATTTTTCAAAAACAATGGTAGGCCTTGCCTTAGCAGATGGAAGGTTATTAGAAAAAGTAGGCTGAGTAGTTGGGTGAAATGGAATTTGAAAACCAACATTGAAACCTAATTTTATTAGTTCGGCTTCTTTCCTTTTAGGATAGATGTCTAGCCAGGGGGCCATCCTTGTTCCTATCACTGACGGGCTGTGTTTTTACTATTGCCCAATCTGGTTTTACGGAAGCATCTAATTGCTGGGTGGACACCGCTGCAGTAGAAGCATTTGTGCCTGAATTTGCAATTTGCGTACCACCGGCAATGGCTCTCATTAAAAAGCCAGCAGACGCCCCTCCGATTTCCCAAAGCTCACCCTCCTGGCATGTAGAGGGTAGCAGCCAGAGGCTCATATCCTGGCAATCCCATCTTGGGTCGTGTACCTGGGTCGGGTTGGGGGTGAAAAAACAAACTTTTTAGATAATTGGTCAAAATTAGTTTTTTGACTTTAGTTACCCTTTAAATATGGCTGCCACGGTAATGGAGGGATAGGTCAGTAGCCGTGTGTACCTGTACCACGTAGGGGTTAAAAAAACAAACTTTTTTGATGATTGGTCAAAGTTTATTTTTTTGACTTTAGTTACCCTTTAAGTATGGCTGCCACAGTAATAAATAAGTAGATCAGTAGGTGTGTGTACCTGTGTCGGGTTGGGGGTTAAAAAAACAAACTTTTTTGATGATTGGTCAAAATTTTTTTTTTACTTGTTGTTACTGGGGGAGCTGAAGACTAAGGGGCATATTTATAAAGAAACGATAATAG
Source organism: Hymenochirus boettgeri (assembly GCA_019447015.1). NCBI lineage: Eukaryota > Metazoa > Chordata > Amphibia > Anura > Pipidae > Hymenochirus > Hymenochirus boettgeri. The sequence goes on along the minus strand of JAACNH010001619.1, from coordinate 11,109 downwards.
CGCAAAAAAATTACCGCCGCACATCGCGGCCGCGAAAATAGCATTATCGCCGTATTTATAACAGCGAGCGCTATTCCCCCGATACCTATCGCGGCCGCGATGTGCTGCGGTAATTTTAAGCCCCTTCGCGGCGATACTGTATAGTATCGCCGCGAAGGGACTTAAAATCCCTTCCCGACGCCGCTCCTAAGGGGGCGGGGCATACGCCCACCCCGCCCACACCCCCCGCGGCGGCGGCGACCACCCGCCGCCGCTTCCCAGCACCCCCTCCCAACCCGTTCCCCGCTCGCGGCAATCTCGGAACAGGAGGCTAGGAGGGTCTGCCGGGAAGGGGCCGCAGCAGGTGGTCGCGACCACCCGCCGCGCACCCCCTCCCCGGCAACCCCTCCAAGCCCCCCGGCCGCTCCCGGGGAGGGGAAGGGAGGGAGCCGCTGGGAGGGGTGGAGGCTCCCTCCAGCGGGGCCCTGAGAAGGGCCTTTTGGGGCTTAGGGGGTCCCGCAGCTCGAACCGGGACCCCCCCTCCCCGGCCCTTATAAGGGCCCTTGCGGCACTGACAAGTGCCTTTGGCGGGGGTCCCGCAGCTCAAACCGGGACCCCCAGTGCGGCTCTTAAAAGAACCCTTGGGCGGCGTCTTCTTTCTTCCAGTCCTGGCGACACCAGCTCCGCCGAGGCCGCCGACCCCCGAGAGGTACCCCTGCGGCCGCCAGGGGTACCCCCGGCGGGCGCCGGCGACCTCAACGAGGCCGATATTGCTGGCGTCTTGATCCGACGCGACGTCTTCGGGCTGGCGACACCAACCCCACTCAGGTCGCCGATGCCAGGCAGACTCACTGCGGCCGCCAGTGAGCCTGCTGGCACCGCCGGCCTCAGCGGAGCCGATGTTGCCAGCCGCTTCTTTCTTCTTTCTTCAGCCATCTACTGCAATGGCATCTGAGTTCCGCGGCGGAAAGCTCCTCTTTATATAGGTTTGCAGAAATCCATAATCCGTTTCTGATTGGTCAATTTTTTAATACTTGCTTTACATTAACCAATCAGATTTCTGGAAAGTTCTGAAATCTGATTGGTTAATGTAAAGAAAGTATTAAAAATTGGCCAATCAGAAACGGAGGCAAGGGCACTTGTAAGTGCCGCAAAGGCCCTTACAAGGGCCGGGGAGGGGGGGTCCCGGTTCGAGCTGCGGGACCCCCTAAGCCCCAAAACAGCCGATACTAGCCGAGCGAAACCAGTACCGCCGCTTTATAAATAGAAGCGGCGGTAACAGGTAAGTATCGCCGCGAAAGGTTAACGCTTCGTTAACTTTTCACGGCCGTTTTCGGACTTTTATAAATCGCGGTAAACGCGATTTATGCGTTAATGTCCGCGAAAACGGCCGCGAAAAGTTAACGAACCTTTATAAATATGCCCCTAAGACCTAGATTGAGATAAACTGGGCTGCTTCCCCATGTTAACCTTACTCATTTGTTTGATCTTAACTTAAATGGAAATGAACAGGCAGACACAGAGTTGGGTGTAAATAAACGTCCACAGCTTTATTTAACACATTACAACATGTGTTACCACAATAGGCCCGATCTTAATTTCTACATCCTTGCGATAATTCCAATAAACTCCCAGCCGTAGCCAATGCTGAATGCCAGGCCTCTGGATCCCCAGAGGGCATGTAACGGCTTCTTAAACCATACCGTTCGCAAGGATGCATCCGCCACTAAGGAGACAGTGTAATCCTACACTGAACTCCGACCCCCACCCAACATATATAGCGCCTGTTCAATCCCATCCTGTAAACCTGATAAGAATATATCTAAGCCTATCTCGTTAAGGTGCACCCTGTCCTGCCTCATAAGTGTTCTATTGTCGCCCTCCAACTGGCGATGTCTAACAACTACCCCTCCTTGAGACCTAATGAATCTAGAGATTCTCATATTCAAAACCCTCCTGGCTTTTTCAACTGCACCCTGATCTCTCGCCCCCTGCCACTGGACCCTAGGGATGACCTCCAACCAGACTATAACCACCTCTCGGAATAAAGATCGGAATCTCGTCAAATCCGTTTTCATTAGAAATAATAGATACGAGAGACGGTTCCGACAGAGGTCATTCCCGGATGCATGAATGACCAGGACAATGACAATGGGTCCTGGATCGACTCTACTAATCCTGACTACTTCGAGCATTACTTGCCACCAAGCTAGCCCCTTATCCCCTTCCAATAAAGCGTCGCCGATTGGAATCCTAGGTTGCGTCCTCCCGGTCGAACTTCTGCTCTTTGTGTCGCCCAGTACAAGTATGAATGGCCCACCAGCCAGACCGCAGGCTGTTGAATGCCTTACCGTTACTCGCCCAAGTCGAGGGGGCGACTGAAGATTGAACCAGCAGCCTCAGCTGCTGTCGATTATCCCCCATAGATATTCCGGGCAATCCAATCCTTGCTGCTGGGCATCCGGTTTGAGCCTATGAAAATCCTGCCACTGAAAACGAGACAAGGCATCCGCCATACAGTTAAGAACACCCGGTACATGCCTAGCCCTGAAAGTTATGTTAAACTCCAGACACCTGAGTACCAGGTGTCTAAGTAATGCTAACACTGGGGGAGAGGAGCTGGTAAGATTATTAATGGCATAAACCACGCTTTCATTGTCTGTCCAAAAGCGAATTCTTTTGTTCTGTATCTTTGGACCCCATAGTTCTACTGCCACCACTATGGGAAAAAGCTCTAACATAGTGAGGTTCCTACAGTGGTAGCCTTCTTTCCAAGATTCGGGCCAAGGGGCCGCACACCACTCCTTTTCCAAGATAGCCCCAAACCCTACGGACCCATCCGCATCTGTGTAGAGCTGTAATTCTTGACTAGACAGCTCCTCCTCTTGAAAACAGGACCTGCCATTATAACTAATCAGGAAGGTATGCCATACCTTCAGGTCGTCGCACAACACCTTAGTGATCCTAATATGGTGGTGAGGGGACGGAACGCCCCGAGAAGCTAATGACAACCTCCTGGAAAAAACTCTCCCCATCTGCATTATTCTGCATGCAAAATTCAGTGAACCTAATAGGGATTGTAACTGCCTTAACGTTACTTTCCTGAACTGAAGGAACATTGAAATTGCGTCTAACATATCTTTAACCTTCCCGGCCGGTAACCTGCACTCCATCTTAACTGTATCAATCTCTATGCCCAGGAAGGATAACATTGTTGTAGGGCCTACCGTCTTTTCCTCCGAAAGGGGAACCCCAAACTTTTTCATTAAGAAACTGAATGAACGAAGTAAAAACTCCCACTGAACAGAGTCTCCCGGGGCCGACAAACAAGAAATCGTCTAAGTAATGTAGGATGTTCGCTCCCACTCTAAGAATGAACTGAATATTTCGAACAAGGAGCAAGAGATGGGACAGCCCATGGGTAAGCACTTGTCATAGTAATACATTCCGTCCAACTGACAGCCCAGCAGATGGAAACATTCTGGGTGGATTGGCAACCGGCGGAATGCCGACTCAATGTCTGATTTTGCCAACATGGCCCCTACCCCGGCCCTCACCAGATGAATAGCCCTGTCGAAGGATACATATGAAACCGATGCCTCCTCCTTACTGATGCCATCATTTACCGAGCTGCCCTTCGGGTAAGAGAGATGGTGAATCAGGCGGAACTTTCCGCCTTCTTTTTTGGGCACTAGACCCAACGGGGAAACTCTCAAGTTGGGGAAGGGGAGCTCGGAAAATGGGACTGCCAATCGCCCCTGCTGAACCTCTGCTAAAACTTTGTCCCTAGCCACTTGGGGTGCTTCCTTGACCGATTTTAGGTTCTGAGCGAACCTGGTAGACTGTGAAAACTGAAACGGAATTTAAACCCATATTAAACCCCTCCCTGATGGGGCCTGCTGCCGCTCTCTCCGGGTAAACCTCGAGCCAATGCTCCATTGCCCCCACGATCACCGGCGTACGCCGGCCTACCCCCGCTACCTCGCTTACCTGCAGGACGGGATTTCCGAAAGCATTTTGCGGCCGAGTGCCCCCCTCCTCCACAAAAGGAGCACTCATGTTTATACCTGCAAACTGCTCCAAACTTGCAGTTCCCTTCATTAAATAGCCAGCAGGGGCCTGATTTTCTAACCCCGGTGGCCTGAAATGTGCTGGTGCTGGCTATTGGTGCTGGGGCGGAGCCCATGGGTGATCTCTGGGACAACATGATTCTTAGCCAAGAATCAGGGGCCTTGATATTCCACCCCATCTCGGGCCTAACCGCCAGGCAACGCCTAAACTCCTCATCGTACTGACGCCAGGCGGACCCTCCGTGTGTCTTGTATGCCCCAAAGATCATGTCTAGGTAGACGAAGAGCTCAGAGCATTTTTGAGGGGCTTTTTGCCCTATGACCCCTGCTAATACACAAAAGGCCTGTAGCCAATTCCCAAATGATTTGGCCACCTTGGGCTTCTTTTCCCCTTTATCTGTTCTTATTATTTCTTTATCTACTGTCACCATGTCCGTAGAAATCAAGGACCAAATATTGACATAGTCGTTCTTCCATATCTTTTCTTTCACCTCCCCCGACAGGTGAACTCCTAGTGGGCTCACCCCACAAAAATAAGACTCCTTCAGTGCTTCCACTGATGGAACTTCAGGGGCAGGCAGGAGTGTTGTAGCTCCCCCTGGGACTGGACTCGCTGATGAGCCAGTGGACATTGTGTCCAATTTTCCCATCAATGCCCGCAACACCTGGACCATTTCCCTGCTATTCCCCCCACTAGATGTACCCCATGCCCCTGCACATGTGTACTCACTGCCCGAGGGACTTGGTACCGTGATGCCTTCTGCGGGGGCCGATGCTTCTGCTGGCGATGGCTGCAGCTGCTGACCTTCTTGGGGAGTGCTCCTCTCCCTGGTGCGATCCCTTGCCGAGGTTGCAGCCGAAGAAACCCTGCTCCTGTCTGACATCGATGAACGGGAGGCCCTTGATCTCCTGCCCCGGGAGTGTGAGCGTCAGCGCTCGTCGCGGCTCCTGAAGTGTGAGCGGCGCCTACGGCGATCACTCCCATGTCGCCCCTTGCGCCGATGGCTGCGGGAGTCATCGCTACTCTCGCTTGAGGACGAGTACCTATGCCTTCTCCTGCCGTGCCTATGGCTGCTCCTGGCCCTCCTAGGCTGACTCCTGTCCCTGGGTGATCTTCTTTCCTCTAACTCCCTAATTCTAGTGGGCGCAGGGGTAATGCCCCTAACAGTGGACCTGGCATCCACAAATTTCTGTTCACCCTCATCTGATTCGCTTGCCTGCGGCGCTGGTTGAGGGTCTCTAGCGGTGTCCCCCGCCATTGCTGCTGCAACAGCTGGGCGGGCGGACCGTGGTAAGCAAGGGGCAGGGCCTCCTCTGCCCCTGGTTCTCCCTCCAGCTAATGCTGAAGCGGGGGGGGGGGGGGTTACCACAGGTCCTTCCTCCAAATCCTCTGAATGAGGGCGATGGACATCCACCCAAACTTACTGGGCTGGATGTACCATATTAAAAGACCTAAGCAGGCCCTCAGTCACTGCTCGGCCCCTTGCCGTGCACTGTCGAATCTGTGCACCCCGACGTCCCCTGTAGGCTCGTGGGGGACTGGGACTCAGACGGGAGGGGGGGAAGGAGGGACGTTTTGGCCTGCCAGCCAGCTGGCTAGCGGACCTGGTAGTGGGCCTAAGCCCAGTACTCACATTCCTGGTGATAGGGGAGTCTGCACTGAGAATCTCCTGCAGCCATCCTGCCCCCTCTGTGCTGATCCTCTTCCTAATCCTGTTCAGCATTGCCTCATTGTCCTGTTGAGCCATCCTGGCTGTCTACCAAGTGCCTGTAGATATGATTGCCCTAAGAGAACTCTTTTCTCTGGCAATGTTTACTGAAAATGGCGCCTGTACCTCGTGGCCGCCCCCTTCTTATAGGCTCACGTGACGTCATCCCCGGGGGGGTGTGGGCGGGGTGGGCGTGTCTCCCGGGGCGGGTGCGACTACCCGCCGCAGGTTGCCTGCCCATCCCCGCCGCGGGAGGTTAGTATCGCGCCGCGGGAGGTTAGTATCGGCTGACTTCGCCACCTTCAAGGTGGCGAAGTAAAACAGCCGATACTACCCGAGCGAAACCAGTACCGCCGCTTTATAAATAGAAGCGGCGGTAACAGGTAAGTATCGCCGCGAAAGGTTAACGCTTCGTTAACTTTTCGCGGACGTTTTTGGACTTTTATAAATCGCGGTAAACGCGATTTATGCGTTAATGTCCGCGAAAACGTCCGCGAAAAGTTAACGAACCTTTATAAATATGCCCCCTAGTAACAGTTAGGACAGTTATGACATTACTAGCTATTTGCATGAAGGGGTGGAGCTATGACTCATCACTGCACAGTTGGTATTGATAGAAGCACAAAGCCTAAAGCTGGCCATACACAGGCAGATATTAGATAGATTTGAGATAATGATCTAATGTCTAAAGACCACATTGTACAAGCAGCGGTTTTTATCTTGAGATGTTCCTATCTGACCCATTCATTTTGTCATCTCAAATTGCATTAAAGAACGGGCTAGGCAGATCTTAGATAGATTGGACATCTGTCTTATGAGAGATTTTACATCTGTCTAATGTGTAAATAGTGTATGGGCACCTTAAGGTGCAATGACATGAATAATATAGTAAGGGGGAGCAGTTAAAGGTCCCTGTCTGCCTTGAAAAGGAAAGCAGAGAGATGAATGGGGCAGTTGGGGGGGAGGAGCCAGTAACAAGCACCAGTGTGTTTATCTAGACTTAACTTAGTTTCAGTTATTGAAGAAGCTCCCCCAGGAACAACATGTTCGCTATACTTACAGTTAATAAACGTGTGGGTAGACAATCAGGGGGGTTGGAGGGACAATGGCATTGGCTCGAAAGAAATAATTAAGCTTTAGACAATGTAGCACTACAATCTCACAACTCGGATTACAGGCAGGGATGAAGAAGTTTGGCGATTTATTACGTGAACTACGCTCGAGTTGTCGCAATGGAAGACAATACGCCTATTGCGAAAGGAATCTCTCCATAGGACCATGGAAACAAAAATAGGGAAAATTTCTAACAGAGTAAGGTTGAGCATAAAATCTGAACGGACCCAACTGTCTGGCCAGGTTTCTGAGCACCATTTACCATTTAAAAACGCTCCAAGGCCTGCACTGCCCACTGCATCGGTAAAAAGTCCAAGCTCTTCTTCATCAATAACGTCCTCCTGCTGCCAGCAGGCTTGGCCATTAAATGACAGCAAAAATATCTGCCATGTGCCAAGATCGTCTCTTATACTTTTTGTTAAGCAGATAAAGTGGTGAGGAGCTGTGACCCCTTTTGTAGCCAGAGAAAACCTGCGGCAAAAAACTCTGCCCATGGGTATAACTCGGCAGGCAAAGGTTAGATGACCTATAAGCGATTGCAATTGTTTTAAGGTGAACTTTTTGGCTACTTTGCATCTGTTAACTAACATAGACAATGCCTGAAGTTTGTCAGAAGGGAGTCTGAAAATCTTTGCCTGAAAGTCTATCTCTATTCCTAGGAAAGTGAGGACAGTGCAAGGTTCCACTGTCTTGTCCTCAGAAATTCGTACGCCAAAGTATGACATTAAGGAGCGAAAAGTATCTAAGAGATAGGAGCAATGGTTAGAATTGGAGGGGCCAACAAAAAGAAAGTCATCTAAATAGTGGAGCAATGAGGGGGAAGATGTTTCTTGGCTAACAACCCAATGTAAGAATGAACTAAAAACTTCAAAATAAAAACAAGAAATTGAACATCCCATGGGGAGGCTCATGTCTATGACATATTTTCCTGCAAAGTAACAGTCCAAAAGGTGGAAACAGGACTTGTGGACTGGGAGCAGTCGAAAAGCCGACTCGATATCAGATTTGGACGTTAAAGCTCCTTGCCCTGCATTGCGTACTAGGGCCAAGGCCTTATCAAAAGACGTGTAGTGTACTTGTGTTTCCTTTTTTGCAATCCCGTCATTAACCGAGGAGCCCTTGGGGAATGACAGGTGTTGTATCAATTGGAACTTGTCCCTCTCTTTCATTGGTACTATGCCCAAAGGGGAAACACGCAAGTTCCGAAAAGGTGTCAAGTCAAAAGGACAAGCCATACACCCAAGGGCTACTACTTTAAGCAATTTTTCAAAAACAATGGTAGGCCTTGCCTTAGCAGATGGAAGGTTATTAGAAAAAGTAGGCTGAGTAGTTGGGTGAAATGGAATTTGAAAACCAACATTGAAACCTAATTTTATTAGTTCGGCTTCTTTCCTTTTAGGATAGATGTCTAGCCAGGGGGCCATCCTTGTTCCTATCACTGACGGGCTGTGTTTTTACTATTGCCCAATCTGGTTTTACGGAAGCATCTAATTGCTGGGTGGACACCGCTGCAGTAGAAGCATTTGTGCCTGAATTTGCAATTTGCGTACCACCGGCAATGGCTCTCATTAAAAAGCCAGCAGACGCCCCTCCGATTTCCCAAAGCTCACCCTCCTGGCATGTAGAGGGTAGCAGCCAGAGGCTCATATCCTGGCAATCCCATCTCATCAAGGACCGACCAGCCATATGACGGCGAAACTGTTAATATACTTGCATATGTCGTAAATGTATCCAATTGTTATCTGGCCTGCGATATGGCTTGTCTATATATTCCCTATCGGGGTTAAGCAGCATAAAGAGATCCATGAATTGGCCTGACCAAATTTTTTCTTTTATTACCTGATCCAAATGGAAGCCTAAGGGCGCAGATTCGCAAAGCTGTCCTAAGGCTAATGGTCCCCCTGGTATTGCTGGACCATGTGGAATCTGAAAGCTGGGTAGCGGGGTTTGTGATGTGGGTGGGGCCGATGTTACAATAGGGGCAGAACAAAAGACTGAGTTGAAATATTAGTTAATGAAGTGGCAGTGTATTTTCAGATGAAATGGTTGGGCCCTAAACGATCCATAAACAAGTTTAACACTGTAACTAAATCAGTGGAACTTTCTGAAACATTATCACCTTGTGACCCCCATACCCTTCCAAGATCATACTCACGTTGAGTCCAAGCTGCTGAAAGCTGTGCTGTAAAAACAGATTGTTCTGGGGGAGCTGCTGAATACTGTGAAGTAGAGGTGGGAACGTTAGATGCTTGTATTGTTGATGCAGCCTGTACCGGTAGAGTTGCTGAAAGCTGTGAAGTAGAGGTAGTATTAGTCTTCTTGATCAAAGCAATATAGCGTCACACGCTGAATTACAAAGTCTTCACTCTAAACTGAACTTTAAACAAATCCTTCCTCACGTGACATTTTTTTAAACTCCATATGAGCCTGAATTTATATATGTAAAAGCCAAGTATAAAACACCAAAAGCTCTGGTGACGAGATGCACGAAAATCTGTCAGTTAATTAATGTCCCATATGGATACAGGTGCAGGTAATTATCAAGCAGATGCTGAGTTATGAATCCAAAATGCGAAGTGCTCAAAAGTATGTTCAAACCCGTACACCTATATCTGGGATACACAGTCATTGTATAAGTGGCTGCCGCTATAATAAAGATATGTAATGTATAATGTATAAGTAATGTATACATCACCACGCTCCTGATATGTCTAAGTATGTTCAAACCCGTACACCTATATCTGGGACACACAGTCATTGTATAAGTGGCTGCCGCTATAATAAAATTATGATAATGTTTTAATGTAAAGTAATGTATAAATCACCACGCTCCTGATATGTCTAAGTATGTTCAAACCCGTACACCTATATCTGGGATACACAGTCATTGTATAATAGCTGCCGCAATAATAAAGATACGTAATGTATACATCACCGCAAGATCGTGATTTACTGACAGTCCCAATCGCCTGTTCGTCCGATTCGGAAATATCTGCTGGTGTGTACCCAGCCTAACAGTAAGCCGGGGGGTAGCCAATTTTCGAAAATACTCAGGAAAGCAATTAATGTCAATTTACCTTAAGTCATTTTTGAACCGCAGTTACCCTTTAAATACTCTTATCCCATATATATCTATAAACACACAAACCAGTATCCAGCCTGGAAATTCTAAAATCAAAAACCCGAAAGAAGATACTGGCAGTGCAATTATTATGACGTACATTCTATCGCTAATTACAATGCAATTTTTCACAAGAGGAACATCATTTGCGCCTTATCGGCATCTCACAGAAAGTGCCAGCGCCTGTTGACACGCCGGGAATACGTTTTATTAACGCTGCAAAAACATTGACCTCGGATTTTATCTCCAAACTTTTATTTATTTTTTTTTACAATGTCATTGTATTCCTGCAAAATATGGAGATAAAATCAGTGTAGTTTATATAGGACACTAACGCTAGTGCTGGAAACTGTTTTATTGTCCCAATTCTTTATTCCTCCTGGTCTTTATCCTGTATAATATCTCCTGGTATTCATTGGACTTCCTTTTATTTCATTGTATCTCTGTTTATTCCCTTTATAAACCACCAAAGTCTTCTTAAAGGGTTTGTTTACTGAAAAAAATTACTTCTTAAAGGGCATGTCCACCTCCAAAATTAAAATTTAACCCCATATGGACCCAAAAATCCTTACCTTACATCTCTACATCCTTATGGTTCTCCTGCAGTGCTTGTCCAAAGTCAAGAAAAGTGAAGAGGAGAAGCTGTCAGTTAGTCATCCAAGGCCTGTGACATGCGCAGGGGAGCCCTTTCCCTCTTAGACTCCCTCCCTCCCACCATCCGGATCCATCCTCTGCAGCTGCGGGACGTAGCGTGAAATCCTTTAAGCATAAGGTAGGTATTCCAGGGTGGACATGCCCTTTAAAATATAAATAAATATGTGTAAGTAGCACTCTGAGGTGTGCGTGTTGCTGCATGCCTTCAATACAATACTTGTTTTGCTCAGGCTCTTATTACTACTGACCTGACTATTTTACTACATACCAACTGATAAAACTGCTCACAGCACACCAATTGTCAAACCATTCCAGCTACAGCAAAACTGCATACAGAAGAATAGTTTATGATAAGAAAGCACTTGATTGACAGCTGCAATGTAAGATGTTTTAAATTGGATATCTAAAGTAATAGAGGGCAGATCAACAAAAAAATGGGACAGTGATAGTTGGGATAATATTA
>JAACNH010001618.1:0-60172 GCA_019447015.1 Hymenochirus boettgeri | reverse complement strand
TGCAGGCTCATATTGCACCTTACTTACAAAAGTTAAGAGGTTCGTTTCGAAAAGGCAAAGCCCCTATCACTCATCACTAACTCATCACTATTCTCCACTTGCGTGAGGCAGACGGCTTAAAATTTGGCAGGCTCATTAATTGCACACTTACTTACAAAAGTTAAGCAGGTTTGTTTCGAAAAGGCAAAGCCCCTCACTCACTCACTCACTTTCATTCCTTCATCACTAATCCCAACTCCTCACTCACTAATTCTCCAACTTGCCGTGGAGGCAGACGGCTGGCTTAAATTTGGCAGGCTCATTCATTGCAACCTTCTTACAAAGTTAAGCAAGTTTCGTTTCGAAAAGGCAAAGCCCTCACTCACACCACTCACTCACTAATTCTCCAACTTGTTCTCAACTCATCTCTTCCCACTTGCTGTGGGCCAGACGGCCATTAATTGGCAGGCTCATTATGCATCCTTACTTACAAAAGTTAAGCAGTTTTGTTTCGAAAAGGCAAGCCCTCACCACTCACTCATCATCATACACTCATCACTAATTCTCCCATAAACGCCATCGTGGAGCAGACGGCTTAAATTTGGCAGGTCATTCATGCACCTATTACAAAAGTTAAGCAGGTTTTGTTTGAAAAGGCAAAGCCCTCCACTTCACTCACTCACTCATCATCACTAACTCATCACTAATCTCCAACTTGCCGTGGAGGCAGACGGCTTAAATTTGGCAGGCTCATTCATGACGACTTACTTACAAAAGTTAAGCATGTTTCGTTTCGAAAGGCAAAGCCCTCACTCACCTATCACGAACTCATAACTAATTCTCCAACTTGCCGTGGAGGCAGACGGCTTAAATTTGGCAGGCTCATCATTGCACCTTACTTACAAAGTTAAGCAGGTTTCGTTCGAAAAGGCAAAGCCTCACTCATCACTCACTCCTCACACTAACTCATCACTAATCTCTCCCAACTTGCCTGAGGCAGACGGCTTAAAATTTGGCAGGCTCATTCATGCACCTTACTTACAAAAGTTAAGCAAGTTTCGTTTCGAAAGGCAGGCCCACGCCCTCCACTCTCTCACTCATCACTACTCATCACTATTCTCCCAACTTGCCTGGAGGCAGACGCTTAAATGGCAGGCTCATTCATTGCACCTTACTTACAAAAGTTAAGCAGGTTTCGTTTCGAAAAGGCAAAGCCCTCACCACTCCACTATTTCAACTTCTCACTCATCACTTAATTTCTCATCACTAATTCTCCAACTTGCCGTGGATGGCAGACGGCTTAATTTGGCAGGCTCATCATTGCACCTTGCTTACAAAAAGTTAAGCAGGTTTTCGTTCGAAAAAGGCAAAGCCCTCACTCACTCACTCACTCACTCACAAATCATCACTTCTCAAACAACTTGCCTGGAGGCAGACGGCTTAAAATTGGCAGGCTCTTCATGCACCTTACTTACAAAGTTAAGCCAGGTTTGTTTCGAAAAGGCAAATCACTCCTCACTCACTCCATTCTCATTGCCATCTCACTCACTCACTCATCCACTAACTTGCCCTCCAATAACTTGCCGTGGAGGCAGACGGCTTAAATTGGCAGCTCATTCATGCACGTATTACAAAAGTTAACAGGTTGTTTCGAAAAGGCAAAGCCTCACTCACTCTCAACTCATCACTAAGTCATCACTAATTCTCCAACTTGCCGTGGAGGCAGACGGCTTAAATTTGGCAGGCTCATTCATTGCCACCTTACTTACAAAAGTTAAGCAGTTTCGTTTCGAAAAGGCAAAGCCTCACTCCTCCTCATAAAACTCACTTATCTAACTCATCACTAATCTCCAATTGCGTGGAGGCAGAGGCTTTAAATTTGGCAGGCTCATTCATTGCACCTTACTTACAAAGTATAAGCAGGTTTTGTTTCGAAAAGGCAAAGCCCTCACTCACTCATCACTCACTCATCACTAACTCATCACTAATTCTCCAACTGGCCAGTGGAGGCAGACGGCTTAAATTTGGCAGGCCTCATTCATTGCACCTTACTTACAAAGTTAAGCAGGTTTTCGTTTCAAAAGGCAAAGCGCACACTCACTCACTCACTCATCACTAACTCATCACTAATTCTCCAACTTGCCGTGGAGGCAGACGGCTTAAATTTGGCAGGCTCATTCATTGCACCTTACTTACACAAGTTAAGCAGGTTTCGTTTCGAAAGGCAAAGCCTCACTCACTCCTATACTAATCTCCATTCTACTTCATCACTATTCTCCAATTGCCGTGGAGGCAGACGGCTTAAATTGGCAGGCTCATTCATTGCACCTTACTTACAAAAGTTAAGCAGGTTCGTTTTGAAAGCAAAGAACTATTCACTCACTCACGTCTCACTAATCATCACTAATTCTCCAACTGTGGAGGCAGACGGCTTTAAATTGGCAGGCTCATTCATTGCACCTTACTTACACAAGTTTAAGCAGGTTGTTCATTTCAAAAGGCAAAGCCCTCCATCACTCACTACTATCACTAACTCATCACTTAATTCTCACACTTGCCGTGCAGGCCGACGCGCTTAAATTTGGCAGGCTCATTATTGCACCTTACGTTACAAAAGTAAGCAGGTTTCTTGTTTCAGAAAAGGCAAAGCCTTCACTCACTCACTCACTCACTACACCACACTAATTCTCCAACTTGCCTGGAGGCAGACGGCTTAAATTTGGCAGGCCATTCATTGCACCTTACTTACAAAGTTTAAGCAGGTCTGTTCGAAAAGGCAAAGCCACTCACTCATCAGCTCACTCATCCTAACCATACTAATTCTCCAACTTGCCGTGGAGGCGACGGCTTAAATTTGGCAGCTATTCATTGCACCTTACTTACAAAGTTAAGCCAGTTTTCGTTTCGAATAAAGGCAAAGCCCTCACTCACTCACCTCATACACCACTAATTCTCCAATTGCGTGGAGGCAGACGGCTTAAATTTGGCAGGCTCATTCATTGCCACCTTACTTACACAAAGTTAAGCAGGTTTCGTTCGAAAAGGCAAAGCCCTCACTCACTCACTCACTCATCTAATTCCCAACTTTCCTCCTCATCACTAATCTCCAATTGCCGTGAGGCAGACGCTTAATTTGGCAGGCTCATTCATTGCTTACTTACAAAAGTTAAGCAGGTTTCGTTTCGAAAAGGCAAAGCCCTCATCACTCACTCACTACTAATTCTCCAACGTGCCACTCACTAATTCTCCAACTTGCCATGGAGGCAGACGGCTGTAAATTTGCAGGCTCATTCATTGCCCTTACTTACAAAGTTAAGCAGGTTTGTTTTCGAAAAGGCAAAGCCCTCACTCTCACTCACTGCACCTCACTCATCACTCATCAACTTCTCCAACTTGCTCTCACTCATCACTAATTCTCACTTGCGTGGAGGCAGAGGGCTTAAATTTGGCAGGCTCATTCATTGCACTTACTTCAAAAGTTAGCGCATGTTTTGTTTGAAAAGGCAAAGCCCTTACTCACCACTCACTCACTCACTCATCACTAACTCATCACTAATTCCCAACTTGCCGTGGAGGCAGACGGCTTAAATTTGGCAGGCTCATTCATTGCACCTTACTTACAAAAGTTAAGCAGGTTTCATTTCGAAAAGGCAAAGCCCTCCTCACTCACTCATCACTCATCATAAACTCATCACTAATTCTCCCAACTTGCCGTGGAGGCAGCGGCTTAAATTTGGAGGCTCATTCATTGCACTTCTTACAAAAGTTAAGCAGGTTTTGTTTCGAAAAGGCAAAGCCCTCACCTCACTCACTCATCACTCTAACTCATCACTAATTCTCCAACTTTGCCGTGGAGGCAGACGGCTTAAATTTGGCAGGCTCATTCTGCACCTTACTACAAAAGTTAAGCAGTTTTCGTTTCGAAAAGGCAAAGCCCTCACTCTACATCACTCACTCATCACTAACTCATCACTAATTCTCCAACTTGCCGTGGAGGCAGACGGCTTAAATTTGGCAGGCTCATTCATTGCACCTTACTTACAAAAGTTAGCAGGTTTCGTTTCGAAAGGCAAAGCCCTCACTCACTCACTCACTCTCTCTCAACTCATCACTAATCTCCAACTTTGCCGTGGAGGCAGACGGCTTAAATTTGGCAGGCTCATTCATTGCACCTTACTTACAAAAGTTAAGCAGGTTTTGTTTAGAAAAGGCAAAGCGCTCATTCACTCACATCACTAACTCACACTATTCTCCAACTTGCCTGGGCAGGGACGGCTTAAACTTGGCAGGCCTCATTCATTGCACCTTACTACAAAAGTTAAGCATGTTTTCAAAAGCAAAGCCACTCACTCACTCACTCACTCCACACTAACTCATTCACTAATTTCCAACTTGCCGTGGAGGCAGAGGCTTAAATTTGGCAGGCTCATTCATTGCACCTTACTTACAAAAGTTAAGCGGTTTCGATTTCGAAAAGGGCAAACCCTCACCCTCACTGCTCACTCATCATCAACTCATACTAATTCTCCAACTTGCCGGTGGAGGCAGACGGCTTAAATTGGCCAGGCTCATCATTGCCAACCTACTTAACAAAGTAAGCAGTTCGTTTCGAATAAAGGCAAGCCCTCACTCACTCACTCAACTCACTCACACTAACATTCACTAATTCTCCAACTTGCCGTGGAGGCAGATGGCTTAAATTTGGCAGGCTATTCATTGCACTTACTTAACAAAAGTTAAGCATGTTCGTTTTGAAAGGCAAAGCCCTCACTCAGCTCACTCAATCATATCACTAATCTCCATCATCTCAATTCCAACTTGCGTGGAGGCAAGACGGCTAAATTTGGCAGGCTCATTCATTGCACCTTACTTACAAAAGTTAAGCAGGTTCGTTTCGAAAGGCAAAGCCCCTCTCACTCACTCACTTCATCACTAACTCATCACTAATATCTCCAATAGCGCCATGGAGGCTGACGTTAAATTTGGCAGGCTCATTCACTGCACCTTACTACAAAGTTAAGCAGGTTTCGTTTCCAAAAGCAAAGCCCTCCACTCACTCACTCACTCACAACTCATATCACTAATTCTCCAACTTGGGGCCGTGGAGGCCAAGACGGCTTAATTTTGGCAGGCTCATTTCATTGCACCTTACTACAAAAGTTAAGCAGGTTTCGTTTCGAAAAGGCAAAAGCCCTCAACACTCACTCATCACTAACTTCAAGACACTAATTCTCCAACTTGTCCGTGGAGGCAGACGGCTTAAAATTTGGCAGGCCCAGTTCATTTTCACCTACTTACAAAAGTTAAGCAGGTTTCGTTCGAAAGCAAAGCCCTCACTCCTCACTACTACCTCATCACTAATCTCCAACTGCTATATCACTCATCTCGCCACTTGCCGTAGGCAGGCGAGAGCTTAAATTTGGCATGTCATTCATGCACCTCTACTTACAAAAGGTTAAGCAGGTTTCGTTTCGAAAAGCAAAGCCCTCACTCACTCCAAACTCTTCACTAACTCATCACTAATTCTCCCAACTTGCGCTGGAGGCAGACGGCTTAAATTTGGCAGGCTCATTCCTTGGCCCTTACTTTACAAATTTAGTCAGGTTTCGTTTCGAAAGGCAAAGCCCACTCACTCACATCACTAACTCATCACATTCCAACTTCTACTCAACTATGTCATGCCGTGGAGGCAGACTGCTTAAAATTTGGCCGGACCTCATTGGCACCTTGACTTACAAAAGTTAAGCAGGTTTCGTTTCGAAAAAGGCAAAGCCCTCACTCACTCATCATCACTAACTCCATCACTAATTCTCCAACTTGCGTGCGAGGCAGAGGCTTAATTGGCATGCTCATTCCATTGACCTTACTTACAAATTAGCAGGTCGTTTCGAAGCAAGGAAGCCCTCCTCAGTCACTCACGTCACTCATCACTAACTCAGCACTAATGTGCTCGCAGACTTTGCCGGGAGGCAGTCGCGGCTTTAAATTTGGTGCAGGCTCTTCATGCACCTTACTTACAAAAGTTAAGCAGGTTTCGTTTCGAAAAGGCAAAGCCACTACTCACTCCACCACTCACTCAATCACTATCATCACTAATTCCCAACTGCCGTGAGGCAGACGGCCTTAAATTGGAGGCTCATTCATTGCACCTTTACTTACAAAGTAAGCGTTTCGTTTCGAAAAGGCAAGCCCCTCACTCACCACTCACCAAATCATCACGAAATCATCACTTATCCCAAACTGCCGTGGAGGACAGGAGGCTTAAATTGAATTGGCAGGCTCATTATTGCCCTTCTTACAAAAGTTAAAGCAGGTTTCGTTTCGAAAAGGCAAAGCCCTCACTCACCATCACTCACTCATCACTAACTCATCACTAATTCTCCAACTTGCCGTGGAGGCAGACGGCTTAAATTTGGCAGGCTCATTCATTGCACCTTCTTACAAAAGTAAGCAGTTTCGTGTTCGAAAAGGCAAAGCCCCCTCCACCACTCACTCACTTCACATCAATCTCATCAAATTCTCACATCACTAACTCTCCAACTTGCTGTGGAGGCAGACGGTTAAATTTGGCAGGCTCATTCATTGCACCTTACTACAAAAGTTAGCAGGTTTGTTTCGAAAAGGCAAAGCCCTCACTCACATCACTCATCATAAACTCATCACTAATTCTCCAACTTGCCTGGAGGCAGACGGCTTAAATTTGGCAGGCTCATTCATTGCACCTGTACTTACAAAAGGTAAGCAGGTTCGTTGAAAAAAGGCAAGCCCTCATCACTCACTCACTCACTCACTCACAATAACTCATCACTAATTCTCCAACTTGCCGTGGAGGCAGACGGCTTAAATTTGGCAGTCATTCATCATTGCACCTTACTTAAAAAAGTTAAGCAGGTTTCGTTTCGAAAAGGCAAAGCCCCACTCACTCCTCACTCACTAACATCATCACTAATTCTCCAACTTGCCGTGGAGGCAGACGGCTTAAATTGGCAGGCTCATCTCATTGCACCTTACTTACAAAAGTTAAGCAGGTTTCGTTCGAAAAGGCAAAGCCCCACTCACTCACTCACTCACTCATCACTAACTCATCACTAATTCCAACTTGCCGTGGGGCAGACGGCTTAATTTGGCAGGCTCATTCATTGCACCTTACTTACAAAGTTAAGCAGGGTTCGTTTCGAAAAGGCAAAGCACCCCATCCTCACTCACTCATCTACAATCTCCAACTTGCCTCACATCACAACTCTCCAACTTGCCGTACGTGGAGGCAGACGGTTAATTTGGCAGGCTCATTCATTGCACCTATATACAAAAGTTAGCAGGTTTTCGTTCGAAAAGGCAAAGCCGTCACTCACTCATCACCACTCATAACTAACTCATCATTTTCCAACTTGGCGTGGAGGCCAGAGGCTTAAATTGGCGGCTCATTCATTGCACCTTACTTACAAAAGTAAGCATGGTTTCGTTTCAAAAGGCAAAGCCCTCACTCACTCACTCACTCACTCATCACTAACTCATCACTAATTCTCCAACTTGCCGTGGAGGCAGACGGCTTAAATTTGGCAGGCTCATTCCTTGCACCTTAATTACAAAATTGTTAAGCAGTTTTCGTTTCGAAAAGGCAAAGCCCCACACCACTCACGCATCACTAACCATCACTATTCTCCAACTGCCATGGAGGCAAAGGCTTTAAATTTGGCAGGCCCTTCATTGCCAACTACTTACAAAAGTTAAGCAGGTTTCGTTTCGAAAAGGCAAAGCCCTCACTCACTAATCACTCATCAATCACTCATCACTAATTCTCCAACTTGCCGTGGAGGCAGCGGCTTAAATTTGGCAGGCTCATTCATTGCACCTTACTTACAAAAGTTAAGCAGGTTTCGTTTCGAAAAGGCAAAGCCCTCACTCACTCACTCACTCACTTCATCCACTAACTCATCACTAATTCTCCACTTGCCGGGAGGCAGACGGCTTAAATTTGGCAGGCTATTCATTGACCTTACTTACAAAAGTTAAGCAGGGTTTCGGTTCGAAAAGGCAAAGCCCTCTCATCACTCACTCATCAATAACTCATCACTAATTCTCAATTGCGTGGAGGCAGACGGCTAAATTTGGCAGGCTCATTCATTGCACCTTACTTAAAAAGTTAAGCAGGTTTCGTTTCGAAAAGGCAAAGCCCTCACTCACTCACTCATCACTAACTCATCACTAATTCTCCAACTTGCCATGGAGGAGACGGATTAATTTGGCAGGCTCATTCATGCACCTACTTACAAAAGTTAAGCAGGTTTCGTTTCGAAAAGGCAAAGCCCTCACTCATCTCACTCACTCACTCAAACACTCCTCATCACTAATTCCCACACGTAATGCCCAACCCGTGGAGGCAGACGGCTTAAATTTGGGAGGCTCATTCATTGCAACTTACTTACAAAAGTTAAGCAGGGTTGTTTTGAAAAGGCAACGCCCACCCTCACTCACTCACTCACTCACTCACGAATCCCCACCTACCACCCTATCATACCTAATTCTCACAACTTGCCGTGGAGGCAGGACGGCGTAAAATTTTGCAGGCTCTTTCATTGCACCTTACTTACAAAAGTTAAGCAGGTGTCGTTTCGAAAGGCAAAGCCCCACTCAATCACTCACTACTCATCACAACTCATCACTAATTCTCAACTTGCCGTGGAGGCAGACGGCTTAAATTTGGCAGGCTCATTCATTGCACCTACTTACAAAGTAAGCATGTTTCATTGCGAAAAGGCAAAGCCCTCACTCCATCTTCCACTCACTCATCCATGCACTAAACTCATCACTAATTCTCCAACTTGCCTTGGAGGCAGAGACGGCTACAATTTGGACGGTCCATTAGTCAGCCTTGCACACTTACTCAAAAGTTAAGCAGGTAAATTTCAGAATTCGAAAAGGCCAAGCCCTCACCTCACTCACTCATCACTAACTCATCTCAATTCTCCAAACGTGCCATGGAGGCAGACGGCTTAAATTGCAGGCTCCTTCATTGCACCTTATTACAAAAGTTAAGCAGGTTTCGTTTCGAAAGGCAAAGCCCCACTCACTCACCACTCATCACTCACTCATCACAAATTCTCCAACTTGCCAGTGGAGGCAGACGGCTTAAAATTTGGCAGGCTTCATTCATTGCAACTTACTTACAAAAGTTAAGCAGGTTGTTTCGAAAAGGCAAAGCCCTCACTTCACTACTCATCACTAACTCATCACTAATTCTCCAACTTGCCGTGGAGGCAGACGGCTTAATTTGGACGGCTCATTCATTGCACATCCACAGCTACAAAAGGTAAGCACCCCCCCCCCCCTGTCGTACACAGGTCGGTCCGTTGCGCACACAAGGGCAAAAGCCCTACTCACTCACCATCACATCATCCACTAATTCTCAACTTGCCGTGGAGGCAGCAGACGGCTTAAATTTGGCAGGCTCATCAATGCACTCTATTACACAAAGTTAAGCATCCAGGGGGTGTTCTGTTTCGAACAAGGTCACCAATCGGATACACGCCCACCCCAACCACCAACTCCACTCAAATCCCCTAACCAAACTCATCCCACTCCACACCTATACTAATTTTAACACTGCCGTGATGGCAAGACGGCTTAAAATTTGGCAGGTCATATTGCACCTACTTACAAAAGTTAGAGGTTCGTTTGAAAAAGCACCCACTCTCACTCATCCCAACTATCACTAATCTCCAACTTGCCGTGGGGTAGACGGCTAAATTTGCAGGCTCATTCATTGCACCTTACTTACAAAAGTTAAGCGGTTTCGTTTCGAAAAGGCCAAGCCCACCTCTCACTCATCCCCTAATCATCACTAATTCTCCAAACCTCTGCCCGTGGAGGCAGACGGCTTAAATTTGGCAGGCTCATTCATTGCACCTTACTTACAAAAGTTAAGCAGGGGTTTCGTTTCGAAAAGGCCAGCCTCACTCAATCACTCACTCACTTCAGTCACAACTCATCACTAATATCTCCAACTTGCTTGGAGGCAGACGGCTTAAATTTGGGCAGGCTCATTCATTGGCACCTTACTTGACAAAAGTTAAGCAGGTTTTCGTTGTCGAAAAGGCAGAAGCCCTCACTCACTCACTCATCACGAAACACATCACTAATTCTCACAACTTGCCATGGGAGGCAGACGGCTTAAATTTGGCAGGACTTTCAGTGCACCTTATTCACAAAAGTTAAGCAGGTTTACGTCCATTTCGAAAAGGCAAAGCCCTCACGCACTAACTCCATCATCACTCACTCATCACATAATTCTCCAACTTGCCGTGGAGGCAGACGGCTTAAATTTGGGCAGGCTCATTCATTGCACCTTACTACAAAAGTTAGCAGGTTTCGTTTCGAAAAGGCAAAGCCCTCACTCCCTCACTCATCACTCACTCCACACCACCTAATTCTCCAACTTGCCATGGAGGCAGACGGCTTAAATTTGCAGGCTCATTCATTGCACCTTAATTACAAAAGTTAAGCAGGTTTCGTTCAAAAAGGCAAAGCCGTCACTCACTCACCTCACTCACTCATCACTAACTCATCACTAATTCTCCAACTTGCCGTGGAGGCAGACGGCTTAATTTGCCAGGCTCATTCATTGCACCTTAATTACAAAAGTTAAGCAGGTTTCGTTCGAAAAAGGACAAAGCGCTCCTCACTCACTCACTACTAATTCTCAACTGCATCACTCATCACTAATTCTCCAATTGCCGGGAGGCAGACGGCTTAAATTTGGCAGGCTCATTCCATTGCACCTTACTTACAAAAGTTAAGCAGGTTTCGTTTCGAAAAGGCAAAGCCCTCACTCACTCACTCACTCACTCATCACTAACTCATCACTAATTCTCAAACTTGCCCGTGGAGCAGACGGCTTAAATTTGGCAGGCTCATTCATTGCACCTTACTTACAAAAGTTAAGCAGGTTTCGTTTGAAAAGGCAAAGCCCTCACTCACTCACTCACTCACTCACTCTCACTACCATCACTAATCTCCAACTTGCCATGAGGAAGACGGCTTAAATTTGGGCAGGTCATTCATTGACCTTACTTACAAAAGTTAAGCAGGGTTCGTTTCAAAAAGGCAAAGCCGTCACTCACTCACTCACTCACTCATCACTAACTCATCACTAATTCTCCAACTTGCCGTGAGGCAGACGGCTTAAATTTGCCAGGCTCATTCATTGCACCTTACTACAAAAGTTAAGCAGGTTTCGTTAGAAAAGGCAAAAGCCCTCAATCATCATCACTAAATCTATCACTAATTTCCAACTTGCCGTGGAGGCAGCGGCTTAATTAAATTGGAGGCTCATTCAGCCACCTTACTTACAAAAGTTAAGCAGGTTCGTTTCGAAAAGGCAAAGCCCTCACTCACTCACTCACTCACTCACAAACTCATCACTAATTCGTCCAACTTGCCATGGAGGGCAGACGGCTTAAATTTGGCAGGCTATTCATTGCACCTTACTTACAAGAGTTAAGCAGGTTTCTGTTTTCGAAAAGGCCAAGCCACTCCACTCACTCACTCATCACTAACTCATCACTAATTCTCAACTTGCCGTGGAGGCAGACGGCTTAAATTGGCAGGTCATTCATTGCACCTTACTTACAAAAGTTAAGCAGGTTTCGTTTCGAAAAGGCAAAGCCCTCACCACTCACTCACTCACTCATCACTAATTCCCAAACTTGCCTACTCATCACTAACTCTCCAACTTGCCGTGGAGGCCAGACGGCTTAAATTTGGCCAGGCTATTCATTGCACCTTACTACAAAAGTTAAGCAGGTTTCGTTTCGAAAAGGCAAAAGCCCTCACTCACTCACTTATCACTAACTCATCACTAATTCTCCAACTGCATGGAGGCAGACGGTTAAATTTGGCAGGCTCATCATTGCACCTTACTTACAAAAAGTAAGCAGTTTCGTTTCGAAAAGGCAAAGCCCTAACTCACTCACTCACCACTCTCACTAATTCTCCAATTAGCTCACTCATCACTAACCTTCCAACTTGCCGTGGAGGCAGACGGCCTTAAATTGGCAGGCTCATTCATTGCCCTTACTTACAAAAGTTAAGCGGTTTTGTTTCGAAAAGGCAAAGCACACTCACTCACTCACTCACTCACCATCACTAACTCCCATCCTAATTCTCCAACTTTGCGTGGAGCAGACGGCTTCTTAAATTGGCAGGCTCATTCATTGCACTCTTACTTACAAAGTTAAGCAGGTTTCGTTTTGAAAAGGCAAAGCCTCACTCATCACTCACTCACTCACTCATCACACTAACTCATCACTAATCTCCAAACTGCATGGAGGCAGACGGCCTAAATTGGCAGGTCATTCATTGCACCTTATTACACAAGTTAAGCAGGTTTCGTTTCAAAAAGGCAAAGCCGTCACTCACTCACTCACTCACTCATCACTAACTCATCACTAATTCTCCAACTTGCCGTGGAGGCAGACGGCTTAAATTTGCCAGGCTCATTCATTGCACCTTACTTACAAAAGTTAAGCAGGTTTCGTTTCGAAAAGGCAAAGCCCTCACTCACTCACTCATCACTAACTCATCACTAATTTTCCAACTTGCCGTGGAGGCAGACGGCTTAAATTTGGCAGGCTCATATTGCACCTTATTACAAAAGTTAAGCAGGTTTCGTTTCGAAAAGGCAAAGCCCTCATCACTCACTCACTCACTCATCACTAACTCATCACTAATTCTCCAACTTGCCATGGAGGCAGCGGCTTAAATTTGGCAGGCTCATTGCACCTTACTTACAAGAGTTAAGCAGGTTTGTTTCGAAAAGGCAAAGCCCTCACTCACTCACTCATCACTAACTCATCACTAATTCTCCAACTTGCCGTGGAGGCAGACGGCTTAATTTGGCAGGCTCATTCATTGCACTTACTTACAAAAGTTAAGCAGGTTTGTTGCGAAAGGCAAAGCCCTCACTCACTCACTCACTCACTCATCACTAATTCTCCAACTTGCCTCACTCATCACTAACTCTCCAACTTGCCGTGGAGGCAAGACGGGCTTAAATTTGGCAGGCTCATTCATTGCACCTTACTTACAAAATTAAGCAGGTTTCGTTTCGAAAAGGGAAAGCCCTCACTCACTCACTATCAAAAATCATCACTAATTCTCCAACTTGCCATGGAGGCAGACGGCTTAAATTTGGCAGGCTCATTCATTGCACCTTATTACAAAAGTAAGCAGTTTCGTTTCGAAAAGGCAAAGCCCTCACTCACTCCCCACTCACTCATCACTAATTCTCCAACTTGCCTCACTCATCACTAACTCTCCAAATGCGTGGAGGCAGACGGCTTAAATTTGGCAGGGCTCATTCATTGCACCTTACTTACAAAAGTTAAGCAGGTTTTGTTTCGAAAAGGCAAAGCCCTCACTCACTCACTCACTCACTCACTCATCACTAACTCATCACTAATTCTCCAACGTTGCCGTGGAGGCAGACGGCTTAAATTTGGCAGGCTTCATCATTGCCACCTTACTACAAAAGTTAAGCAGGTTTCGTTTGAAAAGGCAAAGCCCTCACTCACTCACTCACTCACTCACTCATCACTACAAAAACCCACATAATTCTCCAACTTGCCATGGAGGACAGACGGCTTAAATTGCAGGCTCTTCATTGCACCTTACTTACAAAAGTTTAAGCAGGTTTCGTGTTCAAAAAGGCAAAGCCGTCACTCACTCACTCACTCACGTCATCACTAACTCATCACTAATTCTCCAACTTGCGTGGAGGCAGACGGCTTAAATTTGCCAGGCTCATTCATTGCACTTACTTACAAAAGTTAAGCAGAGGTTTAGTTTCGAAAAGCAAAGCCCTCACTCACTCACTCATCACTAACTCATCATAATTTCCAACTTGCCGTGGAGGCAGACGGCTTAAATTTGGCAGGCCATTCATTGCACCTTACTTACAAAAGTTAAGCAGGTTTCGTTTCGAAAGGCAAAGCCCTCTCTCCACTCACTCACTCACTCATCACTAACTCATCACTAATTCTCCAACTTGCCATGGAGGCAGACGGCTTAAATTTGGCAGGCTCATTCATTGCACCACTTACAAGAGTTAAGCAGGTTTCGTTTCGAAAAGGCAAAGCCCCACTCACTCACTCATCACTAACTCATCACTAATTCTC
Organism: Hymenochirus boettgeri; assembly: GCA_019447015.1. NCBI lineage: Eukaryota > Metazoa > Chordata > Amphibia > Anura > Pipidae > Hymenochirus > Hymenochirus boettgeri. The sequence continues at coordinate 46,019 of JAACNH010001618.1, read as the reverse complement.
CAACTTGCCGTGGGAGGCAGACGGGCCTAAATTTGGCAGGCTCATTCATTGCACCTTATACAAAAGTTAAGCAGGTTCGTTTCGAAAAGGCCAAAGCCCTCACTCACTCACTCACTCACTCATCACTAATTCTCCAACTGCCTCACTCATCACTAACTCTCCAACTTGCGTGGAGGCAGACGGCTTAAATTTGGCGCAGGCTCATTCATTGCAACCTACTTCAAAAAGTTAAGGCAGGGTTTCGTTTCGAAAAGGCAAGCCTTTCACTCACTAATATCACTAACCAATCATAATTCTCCAACTTGCCATGGAGGCAGAAGGCTTAAAATTTGGCAGGCTCATTCATTGCACCTTACTTACAAAAGTTAAGCAGGTTTCGTTTCGAAAAGGCAAAGCCCTCACTCACACTCACTCACTCATCACTAATTCTCCAACTTGCCTCACTCATCACTAACTCTCCAACTTGCCGTGGAGGCAGACGGCTTAAATTTGGCAGGCTCATTCATTGCACCTTACTTACAAAAGTTAAGCAGGTTTTGTTTCGAAAGGCAAAGCCCTCACTCACCTCACTCACTCACTCACTCATCACTAACTCATCACTAATTCTCCAACTTGCCGTGGAGGCAGACGCGCTTAATTTGGCAGGCTCATTTGCACCTTACTTACAAAAGTTAAGCAGGTTCGTTTTGAAAAGGCAAAGCCCTCACTCACTCACTCACTCACTCACTCATCCTAACCATCACTAATTCTCCAACTTGCCATTGAGGCAGACGGCTTAAATTTGGCAGGCTCATTCATTGCACACCTTACTACAAAAGTTAAGCAGGTTTCGTTTCAAAAAGGCCAAAGCCGTCACTCACTCACTCACTCACTCATACTAACTATCACTAATTCTCCAACTTGCCGTGGAGGCAGACGGCTTAAATTTGCCAAGGCTCATTCATTGACACCTTACTACAAAAGTAAGCAGGTTTCGTTTCAAAAAGGCAAAGCCCCTCACTCAACCTCACTAATCACTAAACTCCATAATTTTCCAACTTGCCGTGGAGGCAGACGGCTTAAATTTGGCAGGCTCATCATTGCACCTTACTTACAAAAGTTAAGCAGGTTTCGTTTCGAAAAGGCAAAGCCCTCACTCACTCACTCACTCATCATCCACTAACTCATCACTAATTCTCCAACTTGCCATGGAGGCAGACGGCTTAAATTTGGCAGGCTCATTCATTGCCACCTTACTTACAAGAGTTAAGCAGGTTTCGTTTCGAAAAGGCAAAGCCCTCACTCACTCACTCATCACTAACTCATCACTAATTCTCCAACTTGCCGTGGAGGCAGACGGCTTAAATTTGGCAGGCTCATTCATTGCACCTTACTTACAAAAGTTAAGCAGGTTTCGTTTCGAAAAGGCAAAGCCCTCACTCACTCACTCACTCACTCATCACTAATTCTCCAACTTGCCTCACTCATCACTAACTCTCCAACTTGCCGTGGAGGCAGACGGCTTAAATTTGGCAGGCTCATTCATTGCACCTTACTTACAAAAGTTAAGCAGGTTTCGTTTCGAAAAGGCAAAGCCCTCACTCACTCACTTAACACTAACTCATCACTAATTCTCCAACTTGCCATGGAGGCAGACGGCTTAAATTTGGCAGGCTCATTCATTGCACCTTACTTACAAAAGTAAGCAGGTTTCGTTCGAAAAGGCAAAGCCCTCACTCACTCACTCACTCACTCATCACTAATTCTCCAAACTTGCCTCACTCACTCACTAACTCTCCAAATGCCGTGGAGGCCACGGCTTAAATTTGGCAGGCTCATTCATTGCACCTTACTTACAAAAGTTAAGCAGGTTTTGTTCGAAAAGGCCAAAGCACTCACTCACTCACTCACTCACTCACTCATCAACAATCATCACCTAATTCTCCAACTTGCCGTGGAGGCAGACGGCTTAAATTGGCAGGCTCATTCATTGCACCTACTTACAAAAGTTAAGCAGGTTTCGTTTCGAAAAGGCAAAGCCCTCATCACTCACTCACTCACTCATCACTAACTCATCACTAATTCTCCAACTTGCCGTGGAGGCAGACGGCCTTAAATTTGGCAGGCTCATTCATTGCACCTTACTTACAAAAGTTAAGCAGGGTCGTTCGAAAAGGCAAAGCCCTCACTCACTCACTCATCACTAATCATCACTAATCTCCAACTTGCCGTGGAGGCAGACGGATTAATTGGCAGGCTCATTCATTGCACCTTACTTACAAAAGTTAAAGCAGGTTTCGTTCGAAAAGGCAAAGCCCTCACTCACTCACTCATCATCACTAACTCATCACTAATCTCCAACTTGCCGTGGAGGCAGACGGCTTAATTTGGCCGGCTCATATTGCACCTTACTTACAAAAGTTAAGCAGGTTTCGTTTCGAAAAGGCAAAGCCCTCACTCACTCACTCACTCATCATCACTAATTCTCCAACTTGCCTCACTCATCACTAACTCTCCAATTGCTGTGGAGGCAGACGGCTAATTTGGCAGGCTCATTCATTGCACCTTACTTACAAAAGTTAAGCAGGTTTTGTTTCGAAAAGGCAAAGCCCTCACTCACTCACTCACCATCAAAACTCATCACTAATTCTCCAACTTGCCATGGAGGGCAGACGGCTTAAATTTGGCAGAGGCTCATTCATGCACCTTACTTACAAAAGTTAAGCAGGTTTCGTTTTGAAAAGCAAAGCCCTCACTCACTCACTCACTCACTCACTCATCACTAACTCATCACTAATTCTCCAACTTGCCGTGGAGGCAGAAAGCGGCTTAAATTTGGCAGGCTCATTCATTGCCACTTACTTACAAAAGTTAAGCAGGTTTCGTTTCGAAAAGGCAAAGCCCTCACTCACTCACTCATCACTAACTCATCACTAATTCTCCAACTTGCCGTGGAGGCAGACGGCTTTAAATTTGGCAGGCTCATCCATTGCACCTTACTTACAAAAAGGTAAGCAGGTTTTCGTTTCGAAAAAGGCAAGCCCTCACTCACTCACTCACTCACTCATCACAATAACTCATCACTAATTCTCCAACTTGCCGTGGAGGCAGACGGCTTAAATTTGGCAGGCGCATTCATTGCACCTTACTTACAAAAGTTAAGCAGGTTTCGTTTCGAAAAGGCAAAGCCCTCACTCACTCACTCACTCACTCATCACTAATTCTCCAACTTGCCTCACTCATCACTAACTCTCCAACTTGCCGTGGAGGCAGACGGCTTAAATTTGGCAGGCTCATCATTGGCACCTACTTACAAAGTTAGGTAAGCGGGTTTTGTTTCGAAAAGGCAAAGCCCTCACTCACTCACTCACTCACTCATCACTAACTCACACTAATTCCAACTTGCCGTGGAGGCAGACGGCTTAAATTTGGCAGGCTCATTCATTGCACCTTACTTACAAAAAGTTAAGCAGGTTTCGTTTCGAAAAGGCAAAGCCCACACTCACTCAACTCATACTATTCTCCAACTTGCCAGGAGGCAGAGGCTTAAATTTGGCAGGCCTCATCATTGCACCTTACTTACAAAAGTTAAGCAGGTTTCGTTTCGAAAAGGCAAAGCCCTCACTCACTCACTCATCACTAAATTTCCAACTTGCCGTGGAGGCACAGACTTAAAATTTGGCGGCTCATTCATTGCACCTTACTTACAAAAGTTAAGCATGTTTCGTTTCGAAATTCCACCTGTAACGGTGGAGTATCTGACATTGCACCTGTAACAGTGAGTATCTGACATTGCACAGACTGGTTGGTCCGATTCAAACCAAATTTTGGTATGCATATACTCCTTTACCAGAGTAAAAGGAAATATTTTTTTTAGGGGGGGGGCCGAATGGGGGGGGAATAGAATTTTGAACTCCTGCCACACTAACGGCTGGACGATTTTTACCAAAAATTCAGGGTGTGTGCAGGGACTGGCTGAGGTGTAAGGGGAAGGGTTTGGAGGGTGGACGAGGGAATAGTGGGGGGTATTAGGGGCGGACGGGGAGGGGTGGTGGGGGTTATTTTCACCAAAAATTTCATAGTTGAATAAAAAATATAATATTAAATTAAAGTTAATGAGTGTGTTGCATTATCGTAAAGCGTTATTGAATGTCTTTCTTTATATATCAAGTGCCGAGTGATTACAGCAATCTTGATACATTATTGCTTTCTTACTAAAAACGTTATTTCAATACATCTCCGCTGCGAGCGCGGGTATTTTGCTAGTTAATACATATACTGTAGTTCTGGTTGGTACAGGATACTATATAATATTGAGAATTATGGTATTAATACATTTACTGTAGTTTCTGGTTGGTACAGGGATACTATATAATATTGAGAATTACTGGTATTAATACATATACGTAGTTCTGGTTGGTACAGGGATACTATTAATATTGAGAATTACTGGTCTTATTAATACATTTACTGTAGTTCTGGTTGGTACAGGGATATTATATAATATTGAGAATTACTGGTATTAATACATATACTGTAGTTCTGGTGGGTACAGGGATATTATATAATTTTGAGAATTACTTGTATTAATACATACTGTAGTCTGATTGGTACTGGGATACTATATAAAATTAAGAAAATTACTGTATAATTACATATCCTGTAGTCTGGTTGGTACAGGGATACTATATAATATTGAGAATTACTGGTATTAATACATTACTGTAGTTCTGGTTGGTACAGGGATACTATATATATGAGAATTACTGGTATAATACATATACTGTAGTTCTGGTTGGTACAGGGGATACTATATAATATGAGAATTACTGGTATTAAATACATATACTGTAGTTCTGGTTGGTACAGGAATACATATAATATTGAGAATTACTGACGTTTAATACATATACTGTAGTTCTGGTTGGTACAGGGATACTATATAATATTGAGAATTACTGGTATTTATACATATACTGTAGTTCTGGTTAATCCAGGGATACTTTCCGATTGACATTTGAAGTCAGGAAGGAATTTTCCCCTCTTTTTCAGTAACAGTGCATGTTACTATATACTGTAAATGTTAGACAGGCATTATGGGTAGGGTATAAAGGTTGGACTAGATGGGTGTTTGTCTTTATTCAACCTCTATTACCATGTTAATAACACACACATTACAAGTGACAACAATTTATAATAAATATATATGTAAGGATGGCAATACAAATAATGGCATACTGTGACAAATTTCAGTAACCAACAAAATACCCCCCTCTTATCCCAATTTACAATATACAAGGGCAACACAAATACATGTATTTTGGTACATCATGTGTTCTCATAATGTTAACCATAGTTAAATACTCAGTAGAACAGTGGATTGTGATGCTGTCCTGCAATTAGCAATAGTCAGACAAGATACACACAAGGTGATTTATAGATTTTCGTTGTCCAAATCCTATAAAAGTTTGATCAAACAAGTTTGAGGTTCACATTACTTACTGTCCCTCTAATATACTTCGGCTCTTGTCCCTGGACTTCAGAGGGACCGGTGCTGTAGTCTTTAGGATTTGGAGTCCTGAATGTAAATATAGAACTTAGTTTGGAGGTGGACATGCCCTTTAATTGTATAATTATTATGATTTTATGGACACCCCAGTGTACCCAACATTTTCGCTTAGACTTGCAATTGCCTACTGTCAAATATTTTGTTGTCTCCATATGATGCATTGTGTATACCAGAACCCATTGCTCTAATTGTATACTGTTTTATACTGTATGTGTGTCTGTGTAGCATGACAGAATACAATAGCTGTGAGACTCAGATCTGTACAGTAAACTGATTTCTGCATCTTCCTGTGAGCAATCTCTAGCTTGTTGATACATTAAGTACATTAATGTACCTACCTTTGTTTTCTAAATAACTGCCTTATTATTTGCTTGAATTATACACTATCACCCAGTCCAAGAAATATTACACATATGTGTTTGTATTATCATCACCTTGTGCTAGGCCACACTGCCACATTTTAACACGTGTTTAAAAAAATGTTAAAAAGCACACACTAGTGTTGGGCAATTGTTTTGGCCTGAAATATTAAAATTTGACGGGATAAAAAGCCGCATGCACACTAGCCCATACCGCGCCAGGTAGTAAAATACACACACCATCAAAATTAGTAACAAAGTAACTACTCACCGTAAGTGAGAAGAGGTTCAGGGGCGCCAGCCCCGAACCTGTCGCTAATTATCACAGCCTCCGTGTGCTTGAATACCAGTACATATTAGTAAAAAGAACTCACCGGGAGTAACTACTGCCCTAGACCCGTCGCTGGAGATTCTAAAGGATAAATCAGAAGAAAAAGGTTCGGCAAAGAAAGTGCAGCTACAGATACTCAAGGATAAAACTTTTATTGCCACATCTATACATAAAAAGAGAAAACGCCTGATGCGTTTCATTCTCTTTAAGGGGGTGGAAGCACTGATGAACCATGGGTATAAAACGTGTCTGCTAAATGGTTTTAGTGTGCCTATGATTAAGTACGCATGTGAGTACGAAACGTGTCAAGCGTTTTCTCTTTTTATGTATAGGTGTGGCAATAAAAGTTTTATCCTTGAGTATCTGTAGCTGCACTTTGTTCCTCAACTACTGCCGAACCTTTTTCTTCCAATTGTTGTGGCCACACTAGATGCACTGCAATCTATTAATCGGAGAGCATGCAATACGGATTTTTTTGTGCAACCGCACGAGCGCACTGGAAACACGTGTGCATGCTTCCAGAGCGATTGGACACACTACAGTGTGGCCTTGGCCTTAATGTCTGCTCAAGTGCAGAGTTTTATTAATTTTTCCTGTTTATCCTTCTTCTCTTGGGCTCAGTGATCTGTTATGTTCCATCGGACCCATAGTGGTTGAATGTGATGAGTGCACCTAATTAGTTGCTGACCATTGCTGTAATTGTGTTTGCATCAATAAAGCTAAGCACAATTTAACTTATAGCTTGTATCTCAAAACATCTCAACTTGTCATTGAATACTCAATCAAAGAGGAGAATTAACATGGAAAACGCAAGAATAAAATTCTTTGTCTTTGTTTGTATACAATCATAATGCATACACTGTGATTAATTTCCAATATTTAAACACTTGTTGTGCTGCTTCAAAGTCTTCAATGAACCTTCCTCCATAGCCTAGGATTCCCTGGTACTTTGGCCAAATTAGCTTTCTAGTTATCCATTGCAAGTTTCCTCCAGCTTAGTAAAGGTAAAAACATTTTTCTAATGTGTTGACGTCATTGTCTCTGGATTACACAACATTTTGTCAATCAGGCAAATAGTACGGTGACTCTTCTGGTGTCTTAGCTGTTTTCATTGTAAAATAGTCACAAGATTCATAAAGCGTTGAAACAGCCTAAAAAAATAAAACAAAACAAGTTACAAGGAGGCAATGTAAAGGGCATGTCCGGCCATCAAATGAAAAATTATATATAGTTAAAGGGACACTAAATAAACTGTCATATACATCTACCTTCTCTCCAGCTCGTATCCTGCTCCTATCTTTAAGATGCGCAAAGGATAGGAGTGCGACATCTGTTGGAGAGAAGCTGCAAGGGGAGCGCAGATAGGTAGGTTTATCTTTGTTATCAAGGCGTTCTATTATTCACAGCGAGGAGGAAATAAGTCCTCTCACCTTGATACATTTTCAAGGTTCATGTATATGATGGGTTAGTGTCCCTTTAAAACCCCATAACTGTAATAGTTAAAAAGCTGAAAGACTAAATTGAAATGCTGTTACCCTTGTTTCTGCTTCCTGGTTCTTTCAGTTAGCAGTTGTCAGTCATGGATGTAACAGATGACATCTCAACATATGTTAAAGGGGCCATTCTTTTTAAAAGATGTCATTATGAGGGTGGAGTTGTCCTTTAATATTGTATTTATTTATTAAAATCTGTAATAAAATAAGCCGTTGCATTTTAGTTGTTTTTTTTTTTTATTCCAGAAACCACTAAAAGGATCTAGACTTGTGTTTATTTAGAAGAAAAAATAAACGCCGTTATTAGTGACTGAATAAGATTTGGTTTTTTTTCTTAATCTTCTCCTGTTTGTATTTGTTTTGAATGATCCATTAAATATAATCTAGAGAAGAGATTAATCTTCATTAAAAATGAAATGGCGCCTGAATTTATTTTGTTAATTTAGTGTGGCCATGCATTCTGGGGAGTTAAGCTATGTACACACATTAGCGATAAAGCTCTGATACCATAGGATATAATGGGATTGGGTCTTTATCACTGTGTGTGTGCCTAGTTTAAGAGCCTAGGCAAAATTGTGCACCTCTTTTTAAAGGATAACACCCACCCTCTGCCAATAAAAAAAGGTCCTCACCCTCGGTACAAGTGACCCGGAGGAGAAGAGGGGCAGGGCTGAGGGGAGTAGTATAGTCTTTAAACAAGTCCAATATTGTTTATGCATTTCCTCTTAAAACTTGTCTCCTTGTAGATTTTGTATTTTTGTAATTTTGTATTTTGTAATTTTGTAGATTGTAAAGCTGTGCAGAGCTGTGTACCCAAGGTCCAATTTAAGTAAAAATATACATTCATATAAGGTAAAGAGAGAAAACCCCACTTATCTTTCTAATTTAAATGTATACAAAATGATCATGTTGTGACATAAATATGTGGTTAGACAATATATGAAATAGAGAAGAATATGCTCTTGCCCCTGGTTTGTTGCAATACATTACAAAATACTGAACAACTATTTCGTAATCAAATCCAGCAATATACAGCATAAGGATTTATATAACAATAAGTCTGAATTCCATCAATATTGTCCACTGTATAAAATGTTTAACTGCCAAATAACGCTGACATATGATTACATCCACCAGCCCCATATTGGGAAAATGTACGGGCTCACTTGGACTCTTTAAGCAATAGCTGCCCAGACCCCAGGCACAGTGAAGGGTCACTTCCTGTGCTCCCACTGATGGTGACTGTTGATTGGTGATGGCCCCACTGTTCCAGTTCTGTCTGCTTTGTCCTGGATAAATTGGACTTGGTTTGATCTATAAGGCACCTCGCCTGCCAATCATTAAAGTTAGTAGTTATGCATCAAGAGTTTAAACAGGACTCTATGGGCACATTAAAGGGGTAATGCTGGAAGGTAGTGATGGACACAAAACCAAACTCGAACCTGAGTTCAGAATGAACTTTATGAGTTCAGACGAACTCAAACTATTCGAACTAGTTAGATTTTTTTAAAATCGCGGCTGTATTTTCGATAATTATCGTAAATGCGATAATTATGCAGTAAGTAAATTTACATTAACAGCCATAAAACATATAGAATATTAGGAGAAAAAGTATTTACCCATTGCACAGAATTCGATGAAGAACTATCCTCTCCTGCATCACTGACGTATTCATTTCGTTCATTTAGTACCATGTTTTCTGGAGCCATTACATTTGAAACACTTGTACCTTCAGGCAATAAATAATAAAACACTATATTAAACTACAGTATTCAGTATGGGACATTATGAATATACACTAATCTGTATGGTACATTATACTAGTAATATACAGTAATCTGTATGGTACATTATACTAATATACAGTAATCTGTATGGTACATTATACTAATATACAGTAATCTGTATGGGACATTATACTAATATACAGTAATCTGTATGGTACATTATACTAATATACAGTAATCTGTATGGTACATTATACTAATATACAGTAATCTGTATGGTACATTATACTAATATACAGTAATCTGTATGGTACATTATACTAATATACAGCAATCTGTATGGTACATTATACTAATATACAGTAATCTGTATGGTACATTATACTAATATACAGCAATCTGTATGGGACATTATACTAATATACAGCAATCTGTATGGGACATTATACTAATATACAGTAATCTGTATGGGACATTATACTAATATACTGTAATCTGTATGGTACATTATACTAATATACAGTAATCTGTATGGGACATTATACTAATATACAATAATCTGTATGGTACATTATACTAATATACAGTTATCTGTATGGTACATTATACTAATATACAGTAATCTGTATGGTACATTATACTAATATACAGTTATCTGTATGGTACATTATACTATTATACAGTAATCTGTATGGTACATTTTACTAATATACAGTATTCTGTATTGGACATTATACTAATATACAGTAATCTGTATGGTACATTATACTGATATACAGTAATCTGTATGGTACATTATACTAATATACAGTAATCTGTATGGAACATTATACTGATATACAGTAATCTGTATGGTACATTATGCGGATATACAGTAATCTGTATGGTACATTATACTAATATACAGTAATCTGTATGGGACATTATACTAATATATAGTAATCTGTATGGTACATTATACTAATATACAGTAATCTGTATGGTACATTATACTAATTACATTATTCTGTATGTTACATTATACTAACTACAGTAACTGTCATGGTTACTGTTTATACTATATACAGTATCTATTGGGTTACCTTATGCGGATGTGCAGTAATCTGTATGGTACATTATACTAATATACAGTAATCTGTATGGTACATTAAACTAATATACAGTAATCTGCATGGTACATTATACTAATATACAGTAATCTGTATGGTACATTATACTAATATACAGTATTCTGTATGGAACATTATGCGGATGTACAGTAATCTGTATGGTACTTATACTATATACAAAATCTTTATGGTACATTAAACTATATACAGTATCTGTATGGTACATTAGGCGATGTACAGTAATCTGTATGGTACATTATACCTAATATACAGTAATCTGTATGGTACATTACTAATATACCAATGAATCTGTATGGGACATTATACTAATATACAGTAATCTGTATGGTACATTATACCTAATATACACAATCTTATGGTCATTATACTATATACGTATCTGTATGGGACATTATATAATATACAGTAATCTGTATGGACATTATACTAATATACAGTAATCTGTATGGTACATTACAATAAATATACAATAATCTGTATGTAATTGGAATAAAATACAGTAATCTGTATGGTACATTATACTATATACAGCATTGTATGGTATCATTAACAATATACAGATCTGAGACATTATACTAATATACAGTATCTGTATGGGACATATACTAATATACAGTAATCTGTTAGTGGTACATTACTACTAATATACAGTCTGTAGTTGGCGATTAGTATCTTAGTACATTCTCTACAGAATCTGATGGTACATACATCTAATATACAGTAATTCTGTTGGTACATTATACTAATATACATTATCTGTCTGGTACAAATTAGCGGATGTACATAATCTATATGGTACATTAACTAATATACAGTAATCTGTTGGTACATTCACTAAAATACAAATCTGTATGGTACATTATACTATATAAGTAATCTGTATGGTACACTTATACATATAACGAATCTGTATGGTACAATTATACTTGATACAGTAATCTGTATGGACATTATCCTAATATACAGTAATCTGTATGGGTACATTATACAATATACAGTATCTGTATGGTACATTTACAATAAATATACAGTAATCTGTATGGACAATTGAATATAAATACAGTATCTGTAGGTACATTATACTAATATACAGTAATCGTATGGTACTTATACTGATATACAGTAATCTTGTATGGTAAGCAGTTATGTACAGTCAATCGGTATGGGACATTATACTAATAATAACAGCATCTGATGGGACATTATACTAATATACAGTAATCTGTATGGATTGTACATTACAAACTATATACAGTATTCTGTATGGTACATTATACTAATATACACAGTAATTCTGTATTGTATGCATTATGCGGATGTACAGTAATCTATAGGTACATTACAACTAAATACAGTATCTGTATGGTACTTACACTAATATACAGTAATCTGTATGGTACATTATATAATATACAGTAATCTGTATGGGACATATACTAAATAGACAGTAATCTGTATGGTACATTATACATATACAGTAATCTGTATGGTACATTCAAAAAATACAGTAATCTGTATGTACATTGCAATAAAATACAGTAATCTGTATGGTACTACTTAATATATAACAGTCATCCTTATGGTACAGAAATTATGCGGATGTCAGTAATATCTGAGGTACATTTACTAACTATACGTAAATCGTGTGGTACATTAACTAATATACAGTATCTCAGGTACATTATACTATATACAGTAATCTGTTGACATTATACTAATATACAGTAATCTGTATGGTACCTTATCTAATATACAGTATTCGTATGGTACATTATGCGGATGTACCATTAATCTGTATGGTACATTATACTAAATATACAGTAATCTGTAATGGTACATTTACTAATATACAGTATCTGTATGGACATTGAATAAAATACAGTAATCTGTATGGTACATTATACTATATACATTACTCTGTATGGTACATTATACTAATATACAGTAATCTATATGGTACATTATGTACAGTACAGATCTTATGGGACATTATACTAATATACAGAATCTGTATGGACATTATACTATATACAGTTAATCTGTATGGTACATTACACTAATATACATTGTAATCTGTATGGTACATTACTAAATACAGTATTCTGTATGGTACATTGTATCGATTTACAGTAATCTATATGTAATTACACTAATATATACTAATCTGTTGTACATTACCTAATATACAGTAATCTGTATGGTATTAACTAATATACATAATCTGTATGGACATTATACTAATATACAGTAACTGTATGGTACATTTATACCAATTACAGTAATCTGTATGGTACATTAACAAATAATACAGTAATCTGTATGGTAACATTCATAAATACAGAATCGTAGGTACATATATAATATCAGTATCTGATGGTACATTATACAGCTAATATACAGTAATCATATAGGTACATTATGCGGATTTCAGTAATCTGTATGGTACATATACTAATATACAGTAATCTGTTGGTACATTAAACAATTATCAGTAATCTGCATGGTACATTATAACTAATATACACGTAATCTGTATGGACATTATACTAATATACAGTAATCTGTATGGTACATATACTAATATACAGTATTCTGTATGGACATTATGCGGATTACATAATCTGTACATGGTACATTATAACTAATATCCAGTATCTGTATGGTACATTATACTAAATCAGTATCTGTATGGTACATTATACTAATATACAGTAATCTGTTGAGTAACATAATTACTAATATACAGTATTCTGTATAGGTACATTATGCGGATGTACATTAAATCTGTATGGTACATTATACTAATGATACAGAAATCTGTATGGTAATTACACTAATATACAGTATTCTGTATGGTTACCTATACTAATATACAGTATTCTGTATGGTACATTATGCGGATGTACAGTATCTATAGGTACATTACCTAATATACGTAATCTTGTATGGTACATACCTAATATACAATAATCTGTATGGTACACTTATACTAATATACAGTAATCTGTATGGTACATTATACTAATATACAGCAATCTGTATGGGACATTATTATCTACAAGCAATCTGTATGGGACATTATACTAATATACAGTAATCTGTATGGTACATTACACTAATATACAGTATTCTGTATGGTACATTATACTAATATACAGTATTCTGTATGGTACATTATGCGGATGTACAGTAAATCTATATGGTACATTAACATATACAGTAATCTGTATGGTCATACACTAAATACGTAATCTGTATGGTACATTATCTAATAACATATCTGTATGGTACATTATACTAATATACAGAATCTGTATGGTACATTATACTAATATACAGTAATCTGTATGGTACATTTATAACATAATAATACAGTAATCTGTATGGTACAATTATACTAATATAACTAATCTGTATGGTACATTACAATAAATACAGTAATCTGTATGTACAACATTGCAATAAACAGTAATCTGTATGGTACATTATACTAATATACAGTAATCTGTATGGACATTATACTAATATACACGTAATCTATATGGTACATTATCGGATGTACATTATCTGTATGGTACTTATACTAATTATAGTAATCTGTAGTGGTACATTAAACTAATATACAGTAATCTGCATGGTACATTATACTAATATACAGTAATCTGTATGGGACATTATACTAATATACAGTAATCTGTATGGTACATTATACTAATATACAGTATTCTGTATGGTACATTATGCGGATGTACATTAATCTGTATGGTACATTATACTAATATACAGAAATCTGTATGGTACATTACACTAATATACAGTATTCTGTATGGTACATTATACTAATATACAGTATTCTGTATGGTACATTATGCGGATGTACAGTATCTATATGGTACATTCTAATATACCTAATCTGTATGGTACATTACACTATATACAATAATCTGTATGGTACATTATACTAATATACAGTATCTGTATGGTACATTATACTAATATACCAGCAATCTGTATGGTACATACACTAATGTACAGTAATCTGTAGGTACATTATAACTAATATACAGTAAATCTGTATGGTACATTATACTATATGACAGTAATCTGTTAGGGTACATTATACTAATATCCAGTAATCTGTATGGACATTATACTAATATACAGTTCATCAGTATGGTATATTTTACAATATACAGTAATCTGTATGGTACATTATACTAATATCCATAATCTGTATGGGACATTATACTAATATACAGTAACTGTATGGGCTATTTACTAATACAGTAATTTATGGTACATTATACTAATATACAGTAATCTGTAGGTACTGATACTAATATCAGTAATCTGTATGGGACATTATACTAATATACATATTCTGTATGGTACTATCTAATATACACAGTAATCTGTATGGTACGTTATACTAATATACAGTAATTGTATGGTACTTTATACCTATATATACATCTCTGCATGGTACCTTTACATATACCGACATAAATACAATCACAATATGGACATATATAATATCATAATCGTATGGTACTTATATAACTAATCACAGTAATCTGTATGGTACATTATAACAATATACAGTAAAATCGTGCATGGTGACATTATACTAATATACCAGTAATGTCATGTATTGATACATTATCTATATACGCAGAATCTTATGGTAACTTATACTAATACAGTAATTGTATGGACATTATCATATACATATCTGTATGTCCATATCTATATACGTAACTGTAGGTACATTATACTAATATACAGAATCTGTATGGGACATTATACTAATATACAGTAGCTTATGGTACATTATAACTAATATACAGTAACTGCATGGTACATTATATAGTATTCTATACTATACAGTAATCTGTATTGTACATTATACTAATATACGTACTATCTGCATGGTACATTATACTAATATACAGTAAATGTATTTACATTATTGTATGGTACTTATACTAATAAACATTAATCTGTATGGTACATTCGTACTGAATATACAGTAATCAGTATGGATTATACAATATACATACTGTATGTACATACTACATACATAGTATCTATGGACATAGTATCTAATTACAGTATCTGTATGTGACACTTATACTAATAACAGTAATCCGGCATGGTACATTATACTAATATACAGTAATCTGTATGGTACATTATACTAATATACAGTAATCTGCATGGTACATTATCAGACATCCCACCCTGCCAAAACTCATTTCAGGGAGGGTACCCACACATTTCAGGAAGGATGCCCACCACCTAAAGCCCCACCCCAAGATTAACACATAATTCATGCGTACAGACACACACGTTTACAGTAAGACACTCTTGCATACAGACACATGCATCTCTACAGACACACACTCATGGAAACAGACATACATACATACATGCATGTCACTATTAAGGGCATGGCCACACTGCAACGCAAACACAATCACAATCGCATGCGATTTCATGTGCGATTTTGAAGCGTTTGCGCATGCGTTTTTTCATTAAGCATTGAAAAACGCATGCGATTGCAATTTAAAATGCGGAACGCAAATCGCAGATGCAACGCACCCAAAAACGTGCGTTTCATGCATTTTCAATGATATGAAAAAAACGCAAGCGCAAACAAAACGCAGCAGTGTGGCCTAGCCCTAAGTGTTTTTGTCACTTGTTAACCACTAAAAGACTCTGACATCATTGTGCTCCGTCACTCTAATTCACATCAACACATTTCAGGGAGATTGTATATTATTTCAGGGAGTCAGAGATCTGCCATTAAAATCAGGGAAACTCCATGAACTTCAGGGAGGTGGGATGCCTGCATTATACGGATATACAGTAATCTGTATGGTACATTATAGAGATATACAGTAATCTGTATGGTACATTATACTAATATACAGTTATCTGCATGGTACATTATAGATATATAATACATATATATACAAGTGTGATATTTTATAATGGAAACTGCAGTGGTATATATCCTTATAAAAATCACTCAGCTATGTCACTAAGTGACTCATTTCTTATATTTCTTATATCCCACTACTCCGCCCATTCCAGTGTTCATGCCTGGACAATGACTCAGCATTTTTTGCAGTGTTTAACTTCACTAACAGAACCTGCTGGAGCTGCTTCCTGTCACTTCATAACCAATGTCTCTCTCCTTCTCCACAAAGATTTGTTTAACCGCATAGATGCTGGGCTGGGATGTTCCTTTCTACTGGGTTTAAGTTACAGAAGGTAGGTTGGGGGATTTAAGGTGGAAATAGGGACAAGGCTAGAATTTAAAATGCGAATGGGGTGAAGGAATCCGATACTTATGTATTATAAGAAATAATGCGCCCCTTCACATTATAATATAAGGACATTACGCCACCTCGGAGTTCCCTGTCCTGTATAAGGCCTATGGCCTCGTGCTTCTATATGGTCAGGGAACTCCTCGGTGGCGTAATATCCTTATATTACACTGTAAGGCGCGCATTATCCCTTATATACAGTAATCTGTATCATACATTATACTTATATACTGTAATCTGTACATTATACTAGTAATCTGTACCCACCTTAAACCATTCTCTCTTGCTGCTCCCTACCTTTGGAACTCCCTCTCTCGCTTCGCCTGGTGACATCCATTAATACTTTCAAATCTAGACCTTTCTGAGCATCAGCTCAACAAATGATTTTTAGCCCTTTTAAAGGAACACTAAACCCCGAAAATTAACTATGTCCCATTCGTTTCTATTATCACAGGAGGTGAGAACGCTTATTCTCACCTCCCTGTGAATAATAGGACGATTCGGGGGACCTCCTGGAATTCACCTTACCTGCCGCTCCACCGCAGCCGCTCCTGCACAGAACAGCTGTTCTGTCCCGATCCGCGCCCTATCTTTTGAATTGGTGCGCATGCGCATAGAGATAGGGCGCGTGGTCGGGACAGAGCGGCTTTCCTTGCGGCAGCGGGTGCGAGTGAGCGCGTGTAAGGTAAGTTCCAGGTCCCCGCATCGTGCCTACGTATTCCAGGGAGGTGAGAATAAGCGTTCTCACCTCCCTGTGAATAATAGAAACGAATGGGACATAGTTATTTTGGGGGCTTAAGGGGGGTTTACAGGTCCTTTAAGCACTTTGTACGCTTCCCGCCACTTGTATCTGTATGTTGTCCCTCCCATTTAGATTGTAAACTCTTCGGGGCAGGGATCTCATTCCTAATGTGTGGAAGCATGCTGCACTTGTATCAATTTATACATAATTTATATATATGCTTTATTAACCAATGTATGAAATTGTATTTAAATTAATTAAATTTTATTTATCTGAATATTGGCTTGCACTTATCCCCTTTTCTGTATACTCTGTATTTTATAATGTACAGTGCTGCATACCCAAGTGGCGCTTTATAAATAAACTTATACATACATTATACTAATATACAGTAATCTGTATGGTATATTATACTTATATACAGTAATCTGTATTGTAAATTGTACTGATATACAGTAATCTGTATGGAACATTATACTAATATACAGTATGTATGTATGTATTTGTTTATTTATATAGCGCCACTTGGGTATGCAGCACTGTACATTATAAAATACAGAGTATACAGAAAAGGGGATAAGTGCAAGCCAATATTCAGATAAATAAAATTTAATTAATTTAAATACAATTTCATACATTGGTTAATAAAGCATATATATAAATTAGTCCAGCGGCGGAGTGCTCCTCTTTATATAGGTTTGCGAAAACCCTAACCGTTCTGATTGGTCAATTTTTTAATGCTTGGTTTCCATGCTTTACATTAACCAATCAGATTTTCGGAAATCTGATGGTTAATGTTAAGCATGGAAACCAAGCATTAAAAAATTGACCATCCGAAACGGATTAGGGTTTTTTGCAAACCTATATAAAGAGGTGCACTCCGCTGCGGACCTCAGATGCCATCGCAGGATGGCTGAAGAAAGAAAGAAGAAGCGTCTGGCAACATTGGCTCGCTTAATTAAATTTTATTTATCGAATATTGGCTTGCACTTATCCCCTTTTCTGTATTACTCTGTATTTTATAATGTACAGTGCTGCATACCAAGTGGCGCTATATAAATAAACAAAACATACATACATACTGTATGATTAGTATAATGTCCATACAGATTACTGTATATCAGTACAATTTACAATACAGATTACTGTATATAAGTATATATACCATACAGATTACTGTATATTAGTATAATGTATGTATAAGTTTATTTATAAAGCGCCACTTGGTAGTTGCAGCACTGTACATTATAAAATACAGGAGTATACAGAAAAGGGGTAAGTGCAAGCCATATTCAGATAAATAAAATTTAATTAATTTAAATACAATTCATACATTGGTTAATAAAGCATATATATTAAATTATGTATAAAGTGATACAAGTGCAGCATGCTTCCACACATAGGAATGAGATCCCTGCCCCGAAGGTTTACAATCTAAAGGGAGGGACAACATTACAGATACAAGTGGCGGGAAGCGTACAAAGTGCTTAAAGACCTGTAAACCCCCCTTAAGCCCCAAAATAACTATGTCCCATTCGTTTCTATATTCACAGGGAGGTGAGAACGCTTATTCTCACCTCCCTGTGAATATAGGACGATGGGGGACCTGGAACTTACCTTACAAGCGCTCACTCGCCCCGCTCCGCAAGGAAAGCCGCTCTGTCCCGACCACGCGCCCTATCTCTATGCGCATGCGCACCAATTCAAAAGATAGGGCGCGGATCGGGACAGAACAGCTGTTCTGTGCAGGAGCGGCTGCGGTGGAGCGGCAGGTAAGGTGAATTCAGGTCCCCGATCGTCCTATTATTCACAGGGAGGTGAGAATAAGCGTTCTCACCTCCCTGTGAAAATAGAAACGAATGGGACATAGTTAATTTTCGGGGTTTAGTGTTCCTTAAAAGGGCTAAAAATCATTGTTGAGCTGATGCTCAGAAAGGTCTAGATTTGAAAGTATTAATGGATGTCACCAGGCGAAGACGAGAGAGGGAGTTCCAAAGGTAGGGAGCAGCAGCGAGAATGGTTTAAGGTGGGTACAGATCTAGTATAAGTACAGATTACAGTATATAAGTAAATGTATGATACAGATTATGAGATAAGGGTAATGCGGCCTTACAGTGTAATATAAGGATATTACGCCACCGAGGAGTTCCCTGACCATATAGAAGCACGAGGCCATAGGCCTTATACAGGACAGGGAACTCCGAGTGGCGTAATGTCCTTATATTATAATGTGAAGGGGGCCATTATTTCTTATAATACATAAAAGTATCGGATTCCTTCACCCCATTCGCATTTAAAATTCTAGCCTTGTCCCTATTTCCACCTTAAATCCCCCAACTACCTTCTGTAACTAAACCCAGTAGAAAAGAACATCCCAGCCCAGCATCTATGCGGTTAAACAAATCTTGTGGAGAGGAGAGAGCATTGGTTATGAAGTGACAGGAAGCAGCTCCAGAGGTTCTGTAGTGAAGTTAAACACTGCAAAAATGCTGAGTCATTGTCCAGGCAGAACACTGGAATGGGCGGAGTAGTGGGATATAAGAAATATAAGAAATGAGTCACTTAGTACATAGCTGAGTGATTTTTATAAGGATATATACCACTGCAGTTTCATTATAAAATATCCACACTTGTATATATATGTATTATATATCTATAATGTACCTGCAGATACTGGATATAGTATATGACCATACAGATACTGTATATCTCTATAAGTACCATACAGATACATGTATATCCGTATAATGCAGGCATCCCACCTCCCTGAAGTTCATGGAGTTTCCCTGATTTTAATGGCAGATCTCTGACTCCTGAAAAAATATACATCTCCCTGAAATGGTTGATGTGAATTAGAGTGACGGAAGCACAATGATGTCAGAGTCTTTTGTGGGTAACAGTGACAAAAAAAACCTTGGGCAGGCCACACTGCTGCGTTTTGTTTGCGCTTGCGTTTTTTTCATATAATTGGAAAATGCATGAAACGCACGGTTTGGGTTGCGTTGCATCTGCGATTTGCGTTCCGCATTTTAAATTGCAATCGCATGCGTTTTTCAATGCTTAATGAAAAAAACGCAATGCGCAAACGCTTCAAAATACGCACATGGAAATCGCATGCGATTGGTGATTGTGATTTGCGTTGCGTGTGGCCATGCCCTTAATAGTGTAATGCATGTGTATGTATGTCTGTTTCCAGAGGTGTGTGTCTGTAGAGATGCAGGATGCGTCTGTATGCAGAGTGTCCTTACTGTAAACGTGTGTGGTCTGTACGCATGAATAAGAAATTTGTTTAATCTTTGGTGGGGCTTTAGTGGTGGCATCCTCCTGAAAGATGTGTGGGTACCACCCTCCCTAAATGACGTTTTGGCAGGGTGGGATGTCTATATTCGGTGGATATGTATAATAATGTACCATACGACCTGAATAGTAATAATACGTGTATATTAGTAATAATGCCATACGAACTTATTATAATTACAGCAATGTACTGTATATTAGTATAATGTACCATACAGATTGCTGATTCTTTGTTCCCCCGTCACCCGCTCCCTCCCTTGTTATCAACTGTCTACAACCCACCACAACACACCGTAGGCGTATGTCTCCATACAAACCTGAAAATCCCTGACAAAAAATTTGAGTTGGTCAAGGGAAGGTGTTCACAATAGCAGAGAGAGATACAAGAAATAATAGATGCTTGGAATGTATTCAATAACAGACAGAATTGGTGAAAGATATCATGGACCCGTCTTGCCTCGAGATGCACGACCAAGTCCCAAAGAGCTGATCGTCTCGACACCAAGGCACAAACTGACTCCTACCCTCATCACCACCCTAACAATGATCCTGCGTCTGTGGATATCGCTAATGTACACCGTGATGGATAAAGCAGAATGGGGTTCCCTTTTGAGATTGGGCCGTTCTCTACAATCTCACCAACAGGAAACTTCTGACTGAAAAGGAAGCGGAACGAGAGATCATATGAATTCTAAAGACTTCCAAGACAGCACCTGTTCCATCCTGTTACACCTCTTATAAGGATGGATGTTGCGAAGAGCAGCACGCTAATGAACAATGAGAACTTTTGGTAATGCGCTTCTATCTCCCATGGCCGCGTGAAGACGTTACATCATTACAATCTACACAAAGGGCAACAACAAATACATGTATTTTGTACAACAAAAATCATGTGTTCTCATAATGTTTACCATAGGAAAACATACTCAGTAGAACAGTGGGATTGTGGATGTCTGCTCCTGCAATTAGCAATAGTCAGACAGATACAACACACAAGGTGATAGTATAGATTTTTCGTTGGTCCCAATCCTATAAAAGTTGGATCAAAACAGTTGGAGGTTCACGATTACTACTTACTGTCCCTCTAATATAAACTTCGCGCTTGGTCCCCTGGCTTCAGAGGGACCTCGGTGCTGTTTAGTCTTTAGGATTTGAGCCTGAATGTAAAATTAGAACTTAGTGTGAGGATGGAGGGTGGACATTGCCCTTTAATTTTGTATAATTAATTATGGATTTTACTGGACACCCCCATGTACCCACCATTTTCGCTTAGACTTGCAATTGCCCTATTGCCCGCCTACTGACTGTCCAAATATTTTGTTGTCTCCTATGATGCATTGGTTATAACCAGACCCCATTGCTCGAATTGTAGACTGTTTTATACTGTATGTTTTCTTGGTACATGGGACAGAAATACAAAGCTGTAGACTCGATCTGTAACAGTAAACTGATTTCTCTGCATCTCCTGTAGCACTCTCTATAATCTATGTTGATACACATTAAGTACATTAATGTACCTACCTTTGTTTCTAAATAACTAACTGCCTATAAACTTGAACTGCCTTATTAATTGCTTGAATTAGCACTAATCCACCCAACAAGATCACCCACAAATAACCCCCCAGGCCAGTCCAAGAAATATACACACATATATGTGTTGTTATTATCATCAAATATACAACCCCCCTTGGGGGCTATGCCACAACTCCACACTCACTACCTGGCCCCACAGTTTTATTAAAAAAACACTTGTTTTAAAAAATGGTTAAAAAGCCCCCACCCTAGTGTTGGGCGAATTGTTTTGGCCTGAAATATTAAAATTTGACGGGATAAAAAGAGCCAAAGCCGCATGCAACACTCTACACTACTAAGACTACTCTCACTAACTAACTACCCAAATAACTAACCTCAACCCATATAACCTCATACCCTCCTTAAGAACAAGGAAGCCCTCATACCCCCTAGCCCCCAACCACCCAGCGCCAGTAGTAAAATATACACACAAACCAAATCAAAATTAGTAACAACAGTAACTACTCAAACTGCTACGAACTACTACTACTACTCTACTCTCTACTCAACCCGTAAGTGAGAAGCGGTTCGCACAAGAGACACAGGGGGCCCCGCCGGCCAGCCCCGAACCTGGCCGTCCGGCTAATTATACAACACAAAGACACACAAATCCACAACAACACAAATCCACAATTATCATATCACACAATCACAGCCCCCACACCACATTATTAATTATCACCAACACCACAAAGCCTCCACAATTTATCACAAGCTCCCTTGTGCTTGAAACACCAGTGACAATATTATATAAAAAAACTCTCACATCACGGACAGGGCGGTCGCTAATTATCAACAATCACACACACACAGCCTCCCTCTTTCCGGGTGCTTGAAATACCACAGTACATAGTAGTAAAAAGAACTCACACCCAACTCACCGGGAGTAACTACCTTATACTACTCAATCTACTACTAACTTAACTGCTATACACGACTCTACTAAAACTACTTACTACTACTATATACTACTACTCTTTGGACTAACTACTACTTACTCTCCCATAAGCCTAGGCGAACCCGTCCGGCTGGAGATTCTAAAGGATATCCGAAGAAAAAGGTTCGCGGCAAAGAAAGTGGACAGCTACAGATACTCAAGGATAAATTTTTATCGCCACATCTATCATACAAAGAGAAAAAACCGCCTGAATGCGTTTCGCATACAATTCTACATTCTCTTTAAAATTCTCTTTTAAGGGGGGTGGAAGCACTCTGATGAACCATGGGTATAAAAAAAAAACGTGTCTGCTAATGGTTTTAGTTAGTGTGCCTAGGATTACGTACGCGCCCATGTGAGTACGAAAGTTTCAATCAAAAAACGCGTTTCCCCCCCCCCTCCTTTCCCTCGTTTTATGTATAAGTTGTGGCAATGACGTTTTATAAGTTTTCAATATTTTTGAATTAAAAAAAAAATAATAAAAATTATTTATAAAATTAATCCTTGAGTATCTGTAGCTGCCCTTTGTTCCCCCCTCGACATCTACGGACTTTGCCGACCTTTTCTTCCAATTGTTGTGGCCGGGGGACACTGATATGCAACTGGCAGAACTATTAATCGGAGACATTGCAATACAAACGGGATTTTTTTGTGCAAACCCGCACTAGCGCACTGGAAACAAACGTGTCATGCTTCCGAGCGATTGGAACACACTACAGTGTGGCCTTTGCCTTAATGTCCGCTCAAGTGCAGAGTTTTTAATAATAATTATTTTTCCTGTTATTTAATCTATATAATAAACCTTTTCTTTTTGGGCTCAGTGAACTGTATGTTCCATCGGACCCCTATGGTGGTTGAATGTGGTAGTGCACAACCTAATTGTTTGCTGACCTTGCTGTAAATTGTGTTTGGCCCAGTCAATACAGCTAACCACAATTTAAACTTATATGCTTTGTATCTCAAAACCCCCTCTCAACTTGTCATTGAATACTCAATCAAAGAGGAGAATTAACATTGAAACGCAAGAATACAAAATTCTTGTCTTTGTTTGTCATATCAAAACATCATAATGCATACATCACTGTGATTAATTTCCAATATTTAAACAACTTTGTTGTGCTGCTTCGAGTCTTCATGCTTCAACTTTTCATAACCTTCCCCTCCTCCTTCCCTCCATAAGCCTACGGAATTCCTGGACTTTGGGGCCAAATTAGCTTGTCTAGTTATCCATTGCAAGTTTCATCCTCACTTGTAAAGGTAAAAAAAACATTTTTTTTTCAATGTTTGTTGAACGTCTGTCTCTTCTGGATTACACAACAGTTTGTTTCATAGGCAATATAATCGGTGATCTTCTTGGTGTCTTAGCTTGTTTCATCATTGGAAAATAGTCACAAGATTATAAGCTTTGAAATAACACCTAAAAAAATAAACAAAACCAGTTACAAGAGGCAATGTAAGTGGCATGTCCGCCTCAACAATTAGAAATTATATATAGTTAAAGGGACACTAAAATAACCTGTGGCATTACATCTCCATTCTCTCCACAGCTCGTACCCTGCTCCTATCTTTAAGATGCGCAAAGGATAGAGTGCGACAATCTGTTGGAGAGAAGCTGCAAGGGGAGCGCAGATAGGTAGGTTTTCTTGTTCTTTGTTATCAAGGCGTTCTATTATTCACAGCGAGGAGAAATAAGTCCCTCTCACCTTGATACATTTTCAAGGTTCATGTATATGATGGTTAGTGTCCCTTTAAAAACCCATAACTGTAATAGTTAAAAGCTGAAAGACTAAATTGAAATGCTGTTAACCTTGTTTCTGCTTCTGGTTCTTTCAGTTAGCAGTTTGTCAGTTCATGGATGTAACAGATGACATCTCAACATATGTTAAAGGGGCCATTCTTTTTAAAAGATGTCATTATGGAGGTGGATTGTTGTCCTTTAATATTTGTATTTATTTATTAAACTGTAATAAACTAAGCCTTTGCATTTTAGGTTGTTTTTTTTTTTTATTATTCCAGAAACCACTAAAAGGATCAACTTGTGTTATTTTAGAGACAAAATAACGCCGTTATTAGTGACTGAAAAATAGATTTGGTTTTTTTTCTCTACATCTTCTCCTGTTTGTATTTGTTTTGAATGATCCATAATATAATCTAGATAAGAAGATTTCTTCATTAACAAATGAAATGCGCCTGAATTTATTTTGTTAATTTAGTGTGGCCATGCATTCTGGGGAGTTAGCTATGTACACACATTACGATAAAGCTCTGATACCATAGGATATAATGGGATTGGGTCTTATACACTGTGTGGTTGCCTATTTTAAGAGCCGGTAGGCAAATTGTGCACCTCTTTTTAAAGGATACACCCACCCTCTGCCAATAAAAAAGGTCCTCACCCTCGTACAAGTGACCCGGAGGAGAAGAGGGGCGGGCTGAGGGGAGTAGTATAGTCTTTAAAACAAGTCCAATATTGTTATTATGCATTTCCTCTTAAAACTTGTCTCCTTGTAGATTTTTGTATTTTTGTAATTTTGTATTTTGTAATTTTTTTGTAAGATGGTAACTTGTGCAGAGCTGTGTGTACCCAAGGTCCAATTTAAGTAAATATACATTCATATAGGTAAAGAGAGAAAACCCCACCTTATCTTTCTAATTTAAATGTATACAAAATGATCATGTTGTGCATAAATGTGGTTAGACAATATATGAATAGAGAAAATATGCTCTTGCCCCCGGTTTGTTGTCAATACATTACAAAATACTGAACACCATTTCGTATATCAAATCCAGCAATATACAGCATAAGGATTTATATAACAATAAGTCTGAATTCCCATCAATATTGTCCACTTATAAAATGTTTAACGCCAATAACGCTGACTAATGATTACAATCCACCAGCCCCATATTGGGAAAATGTACGGGCTCACTTGGACTCTTTAAGCAATAGCTGCCCGACCCAGGGGCACAGTGAAGGTTCCGTACTTCCTGTGCTCCCACTGATGGTGACTGTTGATTGGTGATGGCCCCACTGTTCCGTTCTGTCTGCTTTGTCCTGATAAATTGGACTTGGTTTGATCTATAGGCACCTCGCCTGCCAATCATTTAAAGTTAGTAGTTATGCATCAAGAGTTTAAACGGACTCTATGGGCACATTAAAGGGGTAATGCTGGGAAGGTAGTGATGGACACAAACCAAACTCGAACCTGAGTTCAGAATGACTTTATAGTTCAGACGAACTCAAACCTATTCGAACTAGTTAGATTTTTTTAAAATCGCGGCTGTATTTTCGATAATTATCGTAAATGCGATAATTAGCAGTAAGTAATTTACAATTAACAGCCATAAAACATATATGAATATTAGGAGAAAAAAGTATTTCCCCATTGCACAGAATTCGATGAAGAACTATCCTCTCCTGCTCACTGACGTATTTCATTTCGTCATATTAGTACCATGTTTTCTGGAGCCATTACATTTGAAACAACTTGTACCTTCAGGGCAATAATATAAACACTATATTAAACTACATATTCAGTATGGGACATTATGAATATACCTAATCTGTATGGTACATTATACAGTAATATAACAGTCAATCTGTATGGGACATTATACTATATACAGTATCTGTATGGTACATTATACTATATACAGTAATCTGTATGGGACATTATACAATATACAGTAATCTGTATGGTTCATTATACTAATATACAGTAATCTGTATGGTACATTATACTAATATACATATCTGTATGGTACATTATACTAATATACGACTCTGTATGGTACATTATACTAATATACAGTAAATCTGTATGGTACATTATACTAATATACCATCTGTATGGTACATTATACTAATATACAGTAATCTGTATGGGACATTATACTAATAACAGTAATCTGTATGGTACATTATACTATACAGTAATCTGTATGGTACATAATAATATACCTATATACAGTATCTGTATGGGTACATTATACTAATATACAGTAATCTGTATGGTACATTATAACTAATATACAGTATCTGTATGGTACATTACTACTAATTACAGTATTCTGTATGGGACCATTATACTAATATACAGTAATCTGTAGGGTACATTATACTAATATACAGACTAACGTATGGGAACATTACTAATATACAGAATCTGTATGTCATTATACTAATATACAGTATCTGTATGGTACATTATAAACTAATGATACAGACATAACTGTATGGTACATATACTAATATACAGCAATCTGTATGTTGGACATTATACTAATATACAAATCTGTAATTGGTGACATTATACTATATATAAATAACGAGTATCTGTATGGGACATTATACTAATCAACTTATTAGGTACATTATACTATCTAATACAGTAATCTGTATGGTACTTTACTAATACAATAATCTGTAATCTGATGGTACACTTATACTAATATACAGTTACTGTAGGTATCATTATACATATACCGTAATCTGTATGGTACAATTATACTAATATAAATCAGTATTTATCTGTATGTATACAAATTATATTATACTATATAAACAGTAATCTGTATGGTACATTTATACTAATATACAGTAATCTGTATGGACTTATACTAATTATAACTAGTAGTAATCTGTATGGTACATTATACTGATATACGTATCTGTAGGTACTTATACTAAATCATTAAATCTGTAGGAACCATTATAACTATATACAGTATCTGTATGGTACATTATGCGATATAATACGTAATCGTATGTACATTATACTAATAACAGTAATCTGTATGGACATTATACTAAATATATACGTAATCTGTATGGTACATTATACTAATATACAGTTAATCTGTATGGGTACATTATACTAATATACAGTAATCTGTATGGACATTTACACTATATACAGTAATCTGTATGGACATTTAATAGACTAATATACAGTATATCTGTAGGTACGTAACTATACATCATCGTAATCTATATGGGTACATAATGCATCATAATCTGTATGGTACTTATACTAATACATAATCTGTATGGTACATTAAACTAATTACAGTAATCTGCATTGTACATATAAACTAATATACTAATCTGTATGGTACATTATACTAATATACAGTATTCTGTATGGAACATTATGCATGTACATAAATCTGTATGGTACATTATACTAATATACAGAATCTGTATGGTACATTACACTAATTACAGTATTCTGTTGGTACATTTGCGATGTACAGTAATCTATATGGTACATTACAACTAATATACAGTAATCTGATGGTACATTATACCTAATATACAATATCTGTATGGTACATTATACTAATATACAGTAACTGTATGGTACCTTATACTAATTACATCAATCTGTATGGTACTATAACTAATACATCTGTGGACATTATACTAATACAGTATCTGTATGGGACATTATACTAATATACAGTAATCTGTATGGTACATTACAATAAAATACAATAATCTGTATGGTACATTGCAATAAAATACAGTAATCTGTATGGTACATTATACTCATATACAGTAATCTGTATGGTACATTAAACTAATATACAGTAATCTGCATGGTACATTATACTAATATACAGTAATCTGTATGGGACATTATACTAATATACAGTAACTTTATGGTAACATTATACTAATATAACAGTATTCTGTATGTACATTATGCGATGTACAGTAATCTGTAGGGTACATTATACTAATATAACAGCAATCTGTATGGTACATTACAAACTATCTCAGTATTCTGTATGGTACATTATACTAATATACAGTTTCTGTATGGTACATTATGATGCGGATGTACAGTAATCTATATGGTACATTAACACTAATATACACAGTAATCTGTAGGGTACATTACACTAATACAGTAATCTGTATGGTTACCTTATACTAATATACAGTAATCTGTATGGTACATTATACTAATATACAGCATCTGTATGGTAACATTATACAATATATCACAGTATCTGTATGTAACATTATACTATAACTAATATACAGTAAATCTGTATGGTACATTATACTAATATACACTAATCTGTATGGTACATTACAATAAAATACAGTAATCTGTATGGTACATTGCAATAAAATACAGTAATCTGTATGGTACATTATACTAATATACAGTAATCTGTATGGTACATTATACTAATATACAGTAATCTATAGGTACATTATTACAGCAATCTGTATGGGACATTATACTAATAAGCAATCTGTATGGGACATTATACTAATATACAGTATTCTGTATGTACATAACACTAATATACAGTATTCTTATGGTACATTATACTAATATACAGTATTCTCTGTATGGTACATTATCATTACAGTAATCTTATGGTACATTACACTAAATATACAGTATCTGTATGGTACATTACACTACAACTAATCAAGTAAATCTGTATGGTACATTATACTAATATACAGTAATCTGTAATGGTACATTATACAATATACAGTACTGTATGGTACATTATACCAATATACAGTAATCTGTATGGTACATTACATAAAATACAGTATCTGTATGGTACAGTTGCAATAAAATACAGTAATCTGTATGGTACCATTATTACTAATATACAGTATCTATATGGTACATTTATGGGTCGGATGTGCAGTAATCTGTATGGTACATTATACTAATTACAGTAATCTTTGTGGTACATAAACTACTATACAGTATCTGCATGGTACATTTACTAATTACAGTAATCTGTATGGGCATTATACTAATATACAGTTTCTGTATGGTACATATACTAATATACGTATTCTGTATGGTACATTATGCGGGATGTACATTAAATCTGTATGGTACATTTATACTAATATACAAGTAATCTGTATGGTCATTTATACTAATATACAGTAATCTATGGTACATTGCAAAAAAATACAGTAATCGGTATGGTACATTATACTATATACAGTAATCTGTATGGTACATTAAACTAATTAACAGTAATCTATTGTACATTATGTACAGCAATCTGTATGGGACATTATACTATATACAGCAATCTGTATGGGACATTATACTAATATACAGTAATCTGTATGGTACATTACACTAATATACAGTATTCTGTATGGTACATTATACTAATATACAGTATTCTGTATGGTACATTATGCGGATGTACAGTAATCTATATGGTACATTACACTAATATACAGTAATCTGTATGGTACATTACACTAATATACAGTAATCTGTATGGTACATTATACTAATATACAGTAATCTGTATGGGCCATTATACTAATATACAGTAATCTGTATGGTACATTATACCAATATACAGTAATCTGTATGGTACATTACAATAAAATACAGTAATCTGTATGGTACATTGCAATAAAATACAGTAATCTGTATGGTACATTATACTAATATACAGTAATCTGTATGGTACATTATACTAATATACAGTAATCTATATGGTACATTATGCGGATGTGCAGTAATCTGTATGGTACATTATACTAATATACAGTAATCTGTGTGGTACATTAAACTAATATACAGTAATCTGCATGGTACATTATACTAATATACAGTAATCTGTATGGGACATTATACTAATATACAGTAATCTGTATGGTACATTATACTAATATACAGTATTCTGTATGGTACATTATGCGTATGACATTAATCTTGTATGGTACATTATACTAATATACACAGTATCTGTATGGTATATAACTAATATACAGTAATCTGTATGGACATTATACTAATATACAGTAATCTGTATGGTACAATTATCTAATATACAGTATTCTGTAGGTCATTATGTGCGGATTACATAATCTGTATGGTAACAATTATACATATACAGAAATCTGTATGGTACATTAACTAATATACAGTATTCTGTATGGTACATATACTAATATACAGTTATCTGTATTTACATTATGCGGATGTACAAGTAATCTATATGTTACATTCAACACTAATAATCAGTAATCTGTATGGTACATTACACTAATAACAATAATCGTGTATGGTACATTATACTAATAACAGTAATCTGTATGGGTACATTATACTAATATACAGCAATCTGTATGGGACATTATACTAATATACAGAATTGTATGGTACATTATACTAATATAGTAATCTGTAGTACATTACACTAATATACAGTATTCTGTATGTACATTATACTATATACAGTATTCTGTATGGTACATTATGGTATGCGGTATGGCATGTACATAATCTATATGTACATTACACATATAATACAGTAATCTGTATGGTACATACATACATAATATACAGTAATCTGTATGGTACAAACTAATATACAGTAATCTGTATGGTACATTATACTATATACCTCAATCTGTATGGTACTTATACTAATATACATTAATCTTTGGACATTATACTAATATACAGTAATCTGAAATTATGGTACACATTATACTAATATACACTAATCTGTATGGTACATTACAATAAAATACAGTAATCTGTATGGTACATTGCAATAAAATCAGTAATCTGATATGTACAATATCTAATAACAGTAATCTGTATGGTACATTATACTAATATACAGTAATCTATATGGTACATTATGCGGATGTGCAGTAATCTGTATGGTACATTATACTAATATAACAGTAATCGTATGGTACCATTAAACTAATATACAGTAATCTGCATGGTACATTATACTAATATACAGTAATCTGTATGGGACATTATACTAATATACAGTAATCTGTATGTACTTATACTAATATACAGTATTCGTATGTACATTATGCGGATGTACAGTAATCTGTATGGTACATATCTAATACAGAAATCTGTATGGTACATTAATATACAGTATTCTGTATGGTACATTATACTAATATACAGTATTCTGTATGGTACATTATGCGGATGTACAGTAATCTATATGGTACATTACACTAATATACAGTAATCTGTATGGTACATTACACTAATATACAATAATCTGTATGGTACATTATACTAATATACAGTAATCTGTATGGTAACATATACACTAATATACAGCAATCTGTATGGTACAATTACACCTAATGTTACGTAATCTGTATGGTACATTATACTAATATACAGTAATCTGTATGTAACTTATCTATTACAGTAATCTGTAGGGACATTATACTATATATCATAATCTGTATGGTACATTATACTAATATACAGTAATCAGTATGGTATATTTTAACTAATACAGTAATCTGTATGGTACATTATACTAATATACAGTAATCTGTATGGGACATTTATAAATATCAGAATCTGTATGGGACATTATACTAATATACGTAATCTGTATGGTACTTATACTACTATACAGTAATATCTGTATGTACATTATACTAATATACAGTAATCTGTATGGGACATTATACTAATATACAGTATTCTGTATGGGACATTATACTAATATACAGTAATCTGTATGGTACGTTATACTAATATACAGTAATCTATATGGTACTTATACTAATATACAGTAATCTGCATGGTACATTATATAATACGTAATCAGTATGTACATTATACTAATATACAGTAATCAGTATGGTACATTTAGACTAATATACAGTAATCTGTTGGTACATTATACTAATATACAGTAATCTGCATGGTACTTAGATATACTAATACAGTAATCAGTATGGTACATTTAATACTAAATTATCACGCAATCTGTATGGTACATTATACTAATATACAGTAATCTGTATGGACATTATACTAAGATATACAGTAATCTGTATGGTACATTATACTAATATACAGTACTGTATGGTACATTATACTAATATACCGAATCTGTATGGTACATTATACTAATATACAGTAATCTGTATGGTACATTATACTATATACAGTAATCTGCATGGTACATTACTATATACAGTCATCTGTATGGTACATTATACTAATACAGTATCTGCATGGTACATTATCTAATATACAGTAATCAGTATGGTACATTATACTAATATACAGTAATCTGTATGGTACATTATACTAATATACAGTAATCAGTATGGTACATTATACTAATATACAGTAATCGGTATGGACATTATACTAATATACAGTAATCTGTTGGTACATTATACAATATACGTTCTGCATGGTAATTATACTAATATACAGTAATCAGTATGGTACTATACTAATATACAGTAATCTGTATGGTACATTATACTAATATCAGTAATCTGCATGGTACATTATACTATACATAATCAGTATGGTACATTATACTAATATACAGCAACTTATGGTACATTATACTAATATACAGTAATCTGTATGGTACATTATACTATATACGTAATCTCAGGTACATTATCAGACCCCACCCTGCCAAAACTCATTTCAGGGAGGTACCCACACATTTCGAAGGATGCCACCACCTAAAGCCCCACCCCAAGATTAACACATAATTCATGCGTACAGACACACACGTTTACAGTAAGACACTCTGCATACAGACACATGCATCTCTACAGACACACACTCATGGAAACAGACATACAACATACATGCATGCACTATTAAGGGCATGGCAACACTGCAACGCAAACACAATCACAATCGCATGCGATTTCATGTGCGATTTTGAAGCGTTTGCGCATGCGTTTTTTCATTAAGCATTGAAAAACGCATGCATTGCAATTTAAAATGCGGAACGCAAATCGCAGATGCAACGCAACCCAAAACGTGCGTTTCATGCATTTTCAATGATAGAAAAAAACGCAAGCGCAAACAAAACGCAGCAGTGTGGCCTAGCCCAGTGTTTTTGTCACTTGTTAACCACTAAAGACTCTGACATCATTGTGCTCCGTCACTCTAATTCACATCAACACATTTCAGGGAATTGTATATTATTTCAGGGAGTCAGAGATCTGCCATTAAAATCAGGAAACTCCATGAACTTCAGGGAGGTGGGATGCCTGCATTATACGGATATACAGTAATCTGTATGGTACATTATAGAGATATACAGTAATCTGTATGGTACATATACTAATATACAGTTATCTGCATGGTACATTATAGATATATAATCATATATATACAAGTGTGATATTTTATATGGAAACTGCAGTGGTATATATCCTTATAAAAATCACTCAGCTATGTCACTAAGTGACTCATTTCTTATATTTCTTATATCCCACTACTCCGCCCATTCCAGTGTTCATGCCTGGACATGACTCAGCATTTTTTGCAGTGTTAACTTCACTAACAGAACCTGTGGAGCTGCTTCCTGTCACTTCATAACCAATTTCTCTCTCCTTCTCCACAAGATTTGTTTAACCGCATAGATGCTGGGCTGGGATGTTCCTTTCTACTGGGTTTAAGTTACAGAAGGTAGGTTGGGGGATTTAAAGTGGAAGGACGGCTAGAATTAAAATGCGAATGGGGTGAAGGAATCCGATACTTATGTATATAAGAAATAATGCGCCCCTTCACATATAATAAAGGACATTACGCCACCTCGGAGTTCCCTGTCCTGTAAAGGCCTATGGCCTCGTGCTTCTATATGGTCAGGGAACTCCTCGGTGGCGTAATATCCTTATATTACACTGTAAGGCGCGCATTATCCCTATATACAGTAATCTGTATCATACATTATACTTATATACTGTAATCTGTACATTATACTAGTAATCTGTACCCACCTTAAACCATTCTCTCTTGCTGCTGCTCTCCACCTTGGGAACTCCCTCTCTCGCTTCGCCTGGTGACATCCATTAATACTTTCAAATCTAGACCTTTCTGAGCATCAGCTCAACAAATGATTTTTAGCCCTTTTAAAGGAACACTAAACCCCGAAAATTAACTATGTCCCATTCGTTTCTATTATTCACAGGAGTGGAGAACGCTTATTCTCACCTCCCTGTGAATAATAGGACGATCGGGGACCTGGAATTCACCTTACCTGCCGCTCCACTCGCAGCCGCTCCTGCACAGAACACTGTTCTGTCCCGATCGCGCGCCCTATCTTTTGAATTGGTGCGCATGCGCATAAGATAGGCGCTGGTCGGGACAGAGCGGCTTTCCGTCAAGCGGCTGCGAGTGGAGCGGCGTGTAAGGTAAGTTCCAGGTCCCCCGATCGTCCTATTTTCACAGGGAGTGAGAATAGCGTTCTCACCTCCCTGTGAATAATAGAAACGAATGGGACATAGTTTTATTTTGGGGGCTTAAGGGGGTGTACAGGTCCTTTAAGCACTTTGTACGCTTCCCGCCACTTGTATCTGTATGTTGTCCCTCCCTCCATTTAGATTGTAAACCTTCGGGGCAGGGATCTCATTCCTAATGTGTGGAAGCATGCTGCACTTGTTCAATTTACATAATTTTATATATGCTTTATTAACCAATGTATGAAATTGTATTTAAATTAATTAATTTTATTTATCTGAATATTGCTTGCACTTATCCCCTTTTCTGTATACTCTGTTTTTATAATGTACAGTGCTGCATACCCAGTGGCGCTTTATAAATAACTTATACATACATTATACTAATATACAGTAATCTGTATGGATATTATACTTATATACAGTAATCTTTATTGTAAATTTGTACTGATATACAGTAATCTTATGGAACATTATACTAATATACAGTATGTATGTATGTATTTGTTTATTTATATAGCGCCACTTGGGTATGCAGCACTGTACTTATAAAATACAGAGTATACGAAAAGGGGATAAGTGCAAGCCATATTCGATAATAAATTTAATTAAGCGGAGCCAATGTTGCCAGACGCTCTTCTTTCTTCTTTCTTCTTCTTTCTTTCTTTCTTGCTCCTTTCTTTCCTATTCTTCTTTCTTTCTATTCTTTCTTTCTTTCTGTTTCTTTTCTTTTCTTTGTTCTTTTCCTTCTTTCTTTCTGTTCTTGTCTTTCTTTCTTTCTTCTTCTCTTCTTTTTCTTCTTTTCTTGTCTTTTTCCTTCTTTCTTCTTTTCTTTCTTCCTTCTTCTCTTTCTTCTTCTTCGTTCTTTTTTCTTCTTCTTTTCTTCTTTTCCCTTCTTTTCTTCTTCTTCTTTCTTTTTCTTCTTTTCCTTCTTTGCTTCTTTTCTCTTTCTTTCTTCTTTCTTTCTTTCTTCTTCTTTTTCTTTTTCGTTCTTTCTTTTCCTGTCCCTTCTTTTCTTATCTTGCTTCTTTCTTTTCTTCTTTTTCTTCACACAGCCATCTACTGCGATGGCATCTGAGGTCCGCAGCGGAGTGCTCTTTATATAGGTTTGCAGAAAACCCTAATAATCCGTTTCCGGATTGTGTCCAATTTTTATGCTTGGTTCCATGCCTTTACATTAACCAATCATATTCCGAAAATCTGATTGGTTAATGTAAAGCATGAAACCAAGCATTAAAAAAATTGACCAATCAGAAACGTATTAGGGTTTTCTGCAAACCTATATAAAGAGGATCACTCCGCCGCTGACTTCACTTCAGATGCCATCGCAGTAGATGTTCCACATGTTCCCACGAGTGGGGTTGGGGGTTAGGAGGGGCTGTTGGGAAGTGGCGGCGGCGGGTGGTCGAGGGCGGGGTGGGCGTATGCCCCGTCCCTATAATGGAGGTGCCGGGAAGGGATTTTAAGTCCCTTCGCGGCGATATTGTACTTAGCGCATTGCTAAGTACACAAAGGGACTTAAAATTACCGCTGGACATCGCGGCTGCGATACATGTATCGCGGCGATGGTGCTCGCCGTTATAAATACGGTGATAGTGCTATTTTCGCGGCCGCAATTTTTGGGTGCTATTTTCGGCCCTTTATAAATATGCCCCCAAGTCTTAGGTCCAACTATCACACACAGCAGCACATGCAGGATATTTGCAATGCAACTTTGTGCAAGATATGCAATGTGGGCTGCGATCCTGTACTCATCTATGTTATCGGGGTGCATGCTATACTCAGAAAAAGTCATGCATGCATTGTATAACGGATCGGAGGGCTGCCCACCTAGTGGGACCACTGTAATAGCATAGAGTGTGTTAGTTAATGAAAAATAATACTAGAGATTTCAGCAGCAGTTCCTTGAAGGGGCAGCAGTCCATGTAGCACTGCAGCAGGAATAGTGCCATCTTTCTTTGGCCTGCGGAATTACAAAGGCTGTATACAGACAGCTGCTGATTCAAGAATTACAGCTTCTACTTAGAATTGATTGTGTACATTTAAATTCCCATTCTCTATGTAGTGTAAAGACTAACGAGTGTACATTAAAGATGTTGTAGTCCCAGTGTAATCAATTTGCTAGGTGTGTGCTCCTATATTGGTTCCTATACCCTTGCCAAATAGTTTATTTTAAAAAGATGGCAAATAGTATTTATTGTATTTGTGATACATGGACCAGACCAGAAAGACTTAAATGTGCTACCTTGTGGGTGCTAATTACGTCATTTATTGCTAATTTTTATTCTTCACACCTTTTGATTCTCACAGGCAAATTATTTGCACCTTTTTGTGTGGGGGACGACCACGACTCTCGTCCAACATCTTACCTTCCGGTTAAGGTTAGGGGTAAGATTGGTTCATAACAGAACTGCTACTATAAATTGTCACTAATATCTCTGTTTGATAAAAAGATACAGACCACGTCAACAGCATTTAGCTCTGTAGAAGTCTCTCCACAAATATCTGGGGATGCTATAGAGTATTATCTTATCTAGTGACATCTCATTACAAGACTCAAGCTTTAAGCTAGGTACACACAATAGAATAATTCAGTCCCAACTGACATTTCAATGTTTCGGTCCGTCAAGCTGAATTATTGTATGTTGGCTTTTTGCATCCTCAAACGATCGCGACCATTCGTACATCCAAATCTGATGAACAAACGATCGGACAGGTTGGAGAATCACAACCGATTTTGCAGTCCTCTATGGACCACGTGATTGGTCACGCCTAACTCAGTCCTTCCTCCTGGCCAACAAAAAAGCCACTAACAGTCAGTCAGGAGGAAGGATTGTGTAGTGTGTTAGCTTTAGTTAGTAGCACTGTTCCTATTTATGGGAATGTAAAATGTTAAATCATCGTTTACCAACACTCCTGATCTATCCTCTCTTCCTAGAATTACAATTAATATTGACACCCTTATATCCTCATCTCCTTAAAGGGTCACTATACTCACTCAAACAACTTATCATTTTCTACAATTTGAGAGAAGTAAAATGATGGTACCCACGTATTTATCTGTGCTTGCTTTGTCATTAAATTATTAATGTTTAGTCAGTGCTCCTAATTCCCCCCACCCTCCCTTACTCACTGCCTTCTTGTAGTGTCTGTGACACATAAATAATACACAGCCTCACCAAGGACACTGCTCTGTTTACACATGTCCCCCTCCCCCTCCCCCCCTTCTGTCTTTTCTCTGCTGAACGCCGGTCCATTATTTGTCCTGACCGAGCGTTTGCTTCAGGCGAGAGATCGGCCAGGACAAATGACTGTCAGTCACGGCAATAGTGGCTGCGGCTGACAGTGCGCAAGACCGATCATGTGGTCCCATAGGGAACCGCACGATCAGCCGTGATTTACCAAGGGACCCGATTGTCCGTTTGTCCGAAATCCGGCAGATATTTCGGGATGACCATGAATCGGTCGGTCGGCTGGAAATATCTGCTGGTGTGCATCCAGCCTTAAAGTGCATGTCCACCCTTTAAATAAACTTTTAATATGTTATAGTGCTAGCTCCCCCAGCCCCAACCACATTAATATTATCTCTAGAAACTCCCCTGATAGTTACTTACCTTCCCTCTCTCCTCCGCCGCACTGCCCGGCCCTCTGTTTGCATGGGACTGCAAGCAGGGGCAGGACCGGCATGCACGTCCATGATTGGCCGAGAGGCAGCCAATCATGGATGCGGTTGCCACCAGTTCAGAACGGCGGAGGATAGAGGGAAGGTAAGTAAAGTTTGGGGGAGTTTCTGCAAATAAGATTAATGCGGTTGGGGCTGGGGGAGCTAGCACTATAATATATTAAAAGGGATTTGTGCTAGGGGGAGGAAGACCAAAGCGGAAGGGAGAGGGAGGGGGGGGGAGCGCTGCTCAGAGCATGCCACAAACCTCTCAGAGGAAGCCTCAGAGGCGGAAACAATTTCCCCCTCTGCTATGCTCCTGGTGGTCAGGGACTTTGGGACTTTGGAGGGGCATTGCAGGGCAACCATTTGAATTTTTCTACACTACAGATTGAGGCCAGTAGTGGGTTAAATTATCATTTTGGGGGTGGACATGCCCTTTAAATGTTGAAGAAAGTGTGCTGGCACTGGAAGGCAGCTAAAGATCCTAGTAAGAAATCAGGGATGTGACATATTATAATTTTTGCTT
This sequence comes from Hymenochirus boettgeri, assembly GCA_019447015.1. Lineage (NCBI taxonomy): Eukaryota > Metazoa > Chordata > Amphibia > Anura > Pipidae > Hymenochirus > Hymenochirus boettgeri. Next base: position 6,126 of record JAACNH010001618.1, on the reverse strand, counting down.
GTGGAGTGACAGGTTTTTCTCTGTAAATGCTGTGGATTTAAAATCCGAAAAAAGTTTCGGAGCAGTGGGATCTTGCTGTATCTTATTCTAAAGATACCCTTTAAGTTTGTTGCCTGGGAATAATGCTTGATCTTTCCTTCATACCCCATATTAACACACTAACCCTTCCTCTTACACGACACTACCAAAATAATAGTTGATTTTCTCTATTATTAATAATAACAAAGATGTATGTTGTGCTTGTGAAATCAAGTTCAGCAGAGACATGTCCATTTGAAAATTTGAAATGTAAAAGTATAGCACTGAGATCATGTGACCAACCCTACTCTGTTCCTTGTTCTGATGTGGCAGGACAGTACCACAGTATTAGTGCCGGGGTCTAATCTGATGAATTACCCCATTAGACTCTTTAGGCATTCTATTTAAAGGGCATGTCCACCCCCAAAACTATAATCCCCCCAACTACTGGCCCCATCATGTAGTGTAGTTTAATCCTTACCTCACATCCCAGCTCCATAAGGTTCTCCTGTAGTCCCCCCCCAAAGTCAAAAACTGCCCACCAGAGGCTAGCAGAGTCCATATAGGACACTGCCTGCTACCTGGCCTCCGGTAGATTTTTGCCATGCGTACTGCAGCCCTTCTCCCCCCCTCCCTCCCCCTCCCTCCCCCTCCCTCTCCCTCCCTCTCCCGATTCCCTCCCCCTAGCGTGTTTTCTTTAATATATGTGATTCCCCCTCAGCTCCCAGCCCCAACCGCTATGTTTTTTTTTAGAAAGCTCCCCAAACTTTTACTTACCTCTCCTCTTTCCTACGCGGAAGTAAGCTGCCGGCAGCCGCGTCCGTGATTGGCTGCCGCTCAGCTAATCACAGACGCGGCTGCCGGTCCCGCCCCTCTGCTTGCATTTTCTCGCAAGCAGAGGGCCGGGAGCGCGGCAGAGGAAAGAGGGGAGGTAAGTAGAGTTTGGGAGTCTTTCTAAAAAAAAAACATAGTGGTTGGGGCTGGGAGCCCAGGGGGGATATTTAGGGTGGACATACCCTTTAAAGTTTAAAAAACAATTTAGTTCTTATTTAATTGGAGTTTAGAGCTTTTAGTGGCAGTTACAGTGCAACTGACATGGCCATCCTAATGTAATGTATATAGCACTAATGTCATGTATCCTGAACATGACCGGGATAGGGATAGGCCCGAATCGTACCATGCAGGATTCCCACCATCCTCTTTCCCATAAATAACTGACACGACACCTAATTCTGAAGGTGTCAAAGGGGAAGGGGAAAATAACACATATAATCGTAAACATTAAACTTTATTGCCATCATTAAATATTATTAACCTCCAGCATATTTATACTTTAACTTGGCAATTCCAAATTCCAACATCTGGCAATGCTACCACCTTCCCACCATCCGAAATCCAAACCGTCCCCTGCCGCTCCTACCACTCCGGCCCAGGGGGCGCCCTTGTTATAAACTCTGTTACAGTCTCCCCTGAGGTTCCTCTACCACCCCAAAGAGGTTGCCAACTGTACTGTAGGAACTTTACCAATTATTCAGTCCTCCTTTTTCTAGCATTGCCAGGGACCGCCAATCCATTAACCCACCTCACTGTATATCATAAGGGGAGGGTGGGCAGGCAATTTCCTAACCTCCTTGCAAATGGTGCTGAAGCTATCCACTTCCTGTCCTAAATGCCTTCCCCTACCCCCCTCCACCCCTAACCTGTCTACCTTCTGGTTCAGGGCCAGCCCCTGTCATGGGTTCCCCGGCTGCATGTTACCAGCCTGTCGCCCTTCTTTTCTTTCATCGGTTTTCACAATGGTCATTATTTTTGGAATAAATTGAGTGCAAAACAAAAGTTAATCTTTTCTACTGTGTATGTCAGTTATGTTTTTTTTTACAAAGGGAACTTCCATTGCTTCAAAATCCAAATCAATAAATGCTGTAGCTTGGCATGTGACTTTTTTAGTTACAGGAATCTGTCGCCATTTTTCCTCCCCACTCTTTATTTTTCCCCCTTCCCTACAGTCTGGCCAGAAAGCTTAATATGGACTAGATGGAGGTCTTTATTCAGTCTCCCATACCACCCAATATTTATTTATAAATCTTATTTATAAGACTAAGGCCAGATGGTAAGACATGTGAAAACGCATGCACATTTGTGCACATTTCACTAGCCTGTTTGCGCTGTGGTTTGCGCAATTATCCATTATCAGAGCAAAATTCGCAAACAGAAAGTTTTTCGCATGTGCTCCAAAAACGCAACACAGTGCATGCAATTTGTTTACGCACACTAATGCATTGACATGCATTTCTCATGAATTAATGGATTGCAAAATGCAATCGTAAGTGCGTTAAAAAAACGCGCTAGTGTGGCCTTTTAAGGCCCGTACACAATCAGAATTTTGCTCGGACTGACCAGTGATCGCTCTGGCCTAGAATTGCGTGTATATGGATCAACCACTCCTCCTTCCATCTGACAAGACAGTTTTATATGGGCAAGCATGCTCTGTAATCACTACGAGGCAGCACTAGGAAAGGGAATTTCATACCTACCAACTGTCAAAACTGCACACAGCATTCTAAAGTTCGGTACACACTTTGGATTGGAAGAAAGTGAAAGACTCCCTATAGTGACTCCCTATAATTTAAGTACAGGGAGACAACCATGGGCGAGGGAAATTTTCAGGCTTTTCTGAATGTCCGTGATACAGTAAGCATTCAACGGCCTCGCGATCATTTGGAAAATGCGCTACACACACTAACAATTAAATGCCGATACCAATCGGATCTGACAGTATAGGCGCTTTATTGTTACTGTGTATACCCAGCGTTACTGTCAAAACTCTGTCACCATTCCAGCTACAGCAAAACTGCTCACAGCAGAAGAGTTTATCATAACAAAATGGCACTTGATTGACAGCTGAAATATAAGATGTTTCAGAGTGAATAGCTAAAGAAATAGCGGAGAAATCAGCAAAAGAATGGTACAGTGATAGTTGGCTTGGGTAGAATAACAGTTTCCAGTAATGGGCAATTTAAACTATATTTTTTTTCAGTATAGATGCCCTTTAACTCAGACCAGTGAATACTCTCTGATCCAATCTGATTACTTTTACTTTGGATATTTTATAACACAGAGCTTATCTCAGTGCTTTGTCTTGCTGGACATATTTGATGTAACTGAACTGTATCACAATGTAGTGTAGTTATTATACCTGATTATCTATATATCTACACTCTAATGGGGTCTTGGAAATCTCCCTGTATTCTCCAGCCTTATATTTTGGAAACAGGTGTCCTTTTATCCAATCTAATCGTAGAAGAATACAGATACATACTTGCTATTTTTCTTCTTTTCCACAGAAAATATCCCAGAAGAACAAGAGCCGGGAGTAGAACAAGACAAGCCAGACCTGAAGACAGAAGATTTCAATTATATTCAAATATAATACAAAATACTAATAAACAGTCTACCAACCCAAATGTTCTACGTGTATATGGATGTCTCATGATGCCCAATCATACCATCCAGGTATTGTATAAGTTTGTATTAGGCAATTATTATTATTATAGGGCTGCATAGTGGCTCAGTGGTTAGCACTGATACCTTGCAGCACTGAGGTCCTAGTTTGATTCCACCCTTGGGCACGTCTGCAAGGAGTTTGTATGTTCTCCCTGTGCTTGCGTGGGTTTCCTCCGGGCACTCCGGTTTCTCCCTTAATCATAAAGACATACTGATAGGATGTACGTGTCAAATAAATGTGGGTAGATTGTAAGCTCTTCGGGGCAGGGTCTTATATGAATTGAGTAAATAATTGTAAAGCGCTGTGGAATATGTAGCGCTATACAAGAAATAAAATACATACATACAATTATACATTTTTAAACTTGTACGATAGGTGGAAAAATTGTATAATGATCGGCCACGATTGTTAAAGCGAAAACGTTCGCTTTAACAATCGTTAAAATGGTCACTCATTTACAAATGTTTTAACTATCGTTATAATGATCGTAAATCTACAGTAACGAACGTAAAATCGTAAATCTACGACCGCAATCATAGAGTTATGATAGAAAGATAGATAGATAGATAGATATAGGCATACACAGATAGATAGATAGATATATAGATAGATAGATAGATAGATAGATAGATAGATAGATATAGGCATACACAGATAGATAGTATATACAAGATAGATAGATAGATAGATAGATAGATAGATAGATAGATAGATAGATAGATAGATAGATAGATAGATAGATACGTACGTGCATACATACATACATACTTTAAATTAGATAGATACAGACGGACATGGATAGATGATAGATATATAGATAGAGACTCTGAGAAAGGTTTGAGAAAGTGACCCAAACGTTGCTATATGTTTTGCACATGAAATAAAATAAAGACATTACAGCTTCAACCAGTAAAACAACACAGGAACTTGAAAGACTCACTTGATAGATGGGTGGATGATAGATTGGCTCCAGCTATTAAAATAAGATAGATCAATTATGATTGGTAAGGACGGTTGGTATTTCCTACCTCCCAATATTGTTTCTGTGAGGAGTGCCAACACAACGAAAACTTCTTCTGCCAGTCTTCCTCAGTGCTTCAGCAAGGACAAGGAAATTCCAGGACACTAACCTGGCTGATAAAAACCATACATGCTAGTGCTCCCCAATGATATGATATTGGTAGGTAGGAATAATCAATTATTTTTCATTTTATAAAAAGTAAATTTTTACAGTGTAGTTGTCCTTTAAAATTAAATAGTATCTATTTATGTGCAAGCTTAGTATTTAAAGGGACACAAAACTGAGGTTTTAAAGTTGCTTCCAGGTGGTGAAAAATAGAACTCAGCGCTTTATTTGTTGAACATGCACAGTAAATAGGAGGCAGGTTAAGTAAGTGGAGCGTCAGCGGGTAAGTTTAAACCTGGATGGCCTGAGTTCAGTTATTCATAGGAAGGTGAAAATAAGTGACCCTACCTCCCTGTGAATTATAGATTCAGCTGGAAGACACTTAAAATCTATTGAGCGAATACAGTTCCATTTTATGATTAAAGAAAGCGATTCTGCCCCCAGGGGTACACAGTGATGATTTGTCTGGAATTAGACACCCCCGACTAAGAGTCGCAATCGTAAATTTACAATTGCAGTCGTAAAGTATGTGATCATTAAAGGCACGGTAATGCTATAGGCTTTTATAAATATGGCCCACTACCTCACGTTACATTGATTCCGTGTTCTATCCATCTCATGAATGTTGAATCGATCGTAACATTGAGTAAAGCGAAATGATTCCCGGCTGTTACCATAGTAATATCCATATATATGGCTGTGCTATAGCTGGCCAGTCAAATCTAGGGAAATGTACTTGTATGTCCGTTGGTTTGGTGTGTGAGATACTAGCTTTGTATGTGAATTTTATAAAACCTGGAAGGGGGATACTGGCCCATTAGAAATCTGTAATGTGTGTGTATAATTTGTAATAAATAAGTGGTGGTGTTGGTGTGTGTGTGTGTGTGGGGGGGGGGGGGGGTCTGTGGAGTTGCAGGAAGGCAATATCTATTTGGGGGTGTATTATAATAAATAATGGCCCTGCACATAACACTGTCTGTGAGAGCAGGTACACACGCTAGATCGTCCTCTAAAATGGCCATTTATCTACCAACATTAATCTACCATCTGTACAGAGTCTTACTTCTTATTTTTACTTTATTTAGCTGTGTACTTTAATAATTTGGCCCCCACAAATACAACCTACCATACTGTGCCCCTGGCCCACAGCTGAAAAGGGCAACCTCTTATGTCATTAATGAGTCTGATGGCAATGTTACCGATTAGTCCCATGGGCTATCCATACTAATCAAGGACTCATGGAATAAGATATTGTACCTCAGTTCTCCTTTAATAAATACATCTATGCCTTCTTACCTTTAGGGAGGTCTGAAGATTCTGCTATGGTCAAAGTTGTTCCATCTCCTCTCCCTTTTCGAAGCTCTGGCTTATCGATGGTGACATTACAGATGTAGATTCCTTCATCACTTTGGTTGATAGAATGAATTTGCATGTCTAGTTTGTCTTTAGTAATATTAAAGCTGATTTTTTGGTGGTT
>JAACNH010001617.1:0-65064 GCA_019447015.1 Hymenochirus boettgeri | reverse complement strand
ATTGTCACAAAGATTATGGAGTGCTAGCACTATTGCTTTCATGCTCTCATGCTAGTATCCTTATGCACTAATTGCAGTATTGAAAGGTAATCCTATGACCTAACTACCCTTTGGAACAGCAAACAGGCTTCAGAACCAACCAGAATCTGTAGAACATTTAATCTGAGGAATCTTCAGAATCAACAAAGATGAGTGGAACATTTAATACAGGAATAGCTAACATAAAAGTGACTGCAAAGTACATATTATAATCAAATGAAACATGGGTATTTACAATATAGCATACCTGTACACATTAGAAGTACCCCAAAGTAATCCATCAATTGTTTTCTATTCCATTCCAAATAGAATGCTTGTGTTTCCTTAGATTGATGAACAAACTTTTATGGGTACAGTGTTACATGTTACATGCTAGCAAAATTATACAAAGTGGACCCCACATTTTAAGTTTGGTGGATGTATATCATTAATGTGGAGCTTAAGTTAGATCTAAATAGTAAATATTTTATGCTTTAATATTCCCTCCTACCACAGATATTAATCTGACAGGCTTGTAGTTACCTGGCTGGGCATAAAATACCTTTGTAATAATGGCACCATAATAGCAGTACATACAATATGCATTGGTGCATTATTTTAAATAATGACTCCATAATAGCACTACAAATGCATGGTGCATTATTTAAATAATGACTCCATAATAGCACTACTTATGCATTGGTGCATTATTTTAAATAATGGCACCATAATAGCAGTACATATATGCATTGGTGCATTATTTTAAATAATGGCACATAATAGCAGTACATATATGCATTGGTGCATATTTTAATAATGGCACCATAATAGCAGTACATATATGCATTATTTTAAATAATGGCACCATAATAGCAGTACATATATGCATTGGTGCATTATTTTAAATAATGGCACCATAATAGCAGTACATATATGCATTGGTGCATTATTTTAAATAATGGCACCATAATAGCAGTACATATATGCATTGGTGCATTATTTTAAATAACGGCACCATAATGCAGTAATAAAGTATATGCATTGGTGATTGTTTCAATAATGGCACTCTAATAGCAGTACATATATGCATTGGTTTTTTGTGCTTATTTCAATAATGTCACCATAATAGCAAGTAAATATATGCATTGGTGATTATTCTAAATAATGGCATCATAATAGCAGTACATATATGCATTGGTGCATTATTTTAAATAATGGCACCATAATAGCAGTGCATATATGCATTGGTGCCAGGGCCACATCTACCATTAGGCAGAGTGAGACACTTTTCTCAGGCAGCACCCCTGACTGAAATAGAAAGGCAGCAAACAGGCAGTGGTGTTTTCCTAGAACCGGTCAATTTTCCTAGTAACAGATATGATGTTTTTAAAATCCTTTTATATGGTTAGGTTAGCGTTAGTTAGTTTGAAGCTACTTAGACTACTTAGGTTAGTTAGGGTGCTACTGAAAGAGTCTACCTTGACTTACAAATCTTTTGGCCAAATCTTTTATACTACAGAAAATATGGAATGTCTAATCAAATGGATAACACAGGCTATGAATAAGTGATTTAAGCAACAAAACCTGATAGAGCAATATGGTAGTGGCAATTCAAGTTGTTTGAGAAAGGGATGTAATATTGTTTCTAGTCATTTACATTATTGCTAATTGACTGTCTGAGGAACTTTAAATATCTACGTGATAGGAAGTTCAAAAATGTAAAACTTTAGCCACGTCCATCCACAAAGCCACAGCCACTGTAAAGTTGGCAGCAGCGGTGAAAGGGCAGCAATAAAAAGTTTGCTCAGGCAGCAAAAACCCTAGAGGTTGCCCCTGATTGGTGCATTATTAAACAATGGCTCCATAATAGCAGAACATATATGCATTGGCGCATTATTTTGAAATGTAGCATTTATGTTTACCTGTTAAAGTTCAATGGAATAACTAATGTTTTATCCAGATTTAGTTTGGACCCCTGTTACTTACTGTATGTATTTGTCTGTTTGCTGTAAAATGTTGATTTGCCAATCATGGGAAGATTGAGGTAAATTTTAAGGCTGACTATAGTTTATTGTATTTTTGGAATTTAACGTTTTTCCCTAGAGCTGAATGGACTTATCAGAAATAAGACTATTAGTGGTTTAAGATATTCCTTAGCATTATGTAGAAAACAACCATTTAGGTTTGGTGCTTTAAAGAGACTTTGGGGTATATTTATTGTGTTTTTCATTTCTAGCCTTTAGTCACAAAACTTGAAACATGTCAGGAATCTCTCTCTATTGAGAGTATTTAATACTTAAAGTCACAGGGTGCACTGCCTTTCTGTACTCACTGTGGACATTCTTTTTCATATGGATCTTGATTTTTTATTTTAAGGCAGGATGACACAAACGATTTACTACGGTCGCCTAATAAGATACAACCACAGGCAGTTTTGATTATACATTTAAATTGTTTGCATAATGGTTGGCTATGTACTTAGGCGTTGTTAACTGCTCTAAACCAAATGGTAATATGATGATTTTATACCTTTCATGTATTTAGAAATTAAATCGTTAGATATATGTTCTTCTTGTATGTAAATGTATTTTTTTTTATTCCAAAAAATATAGTAGAGTTTGCTTTAGCAGTAAAAGGTTTTAATAACGCTTATTTAACAAATAACTGATACTTTTTGCATCTTTACTCAGCATTATTTTGATGTTGCTAGTGTCTCTTGTGCAAATGGAGCATTAATCCTTTTTCCATATAGTGATCATAAGATGGCCAAACCACAGTTAGTGATGTTGCCTGGTGGTTATACCTGAATGTAGTATGCTTAACCGAGCTACAGTAGTATGTGGCCTGTTTGAATACCTGAAAGGTAGTATATCAACCAGCGCTAGTAGTGGCTGGTGGTATACCTAAAAGGTAGTATGCCAACAATAGAGTTACTGATGTTTCACCATATATAAACGAAGAAGTGGACTCCAACAACAGTATTCAACTGCACACCACAAAGGGTATTTGCAGTTGAATACTGGTGTTGGAGTCCCCTTCTTCGTTTATATATGTGAAGTAAATTGTTAGGTTTGAACAGTAAAAAGGTGTGGGCCCAAGAACACACATGGGTTACTTGTGTGCTAACACTAATGTTACTGATGTTTCCTTGTGGTGTACCTGAATTGTAGTATACCAATAGAGAGGTATACAACCACAGGTAGATACCTGAAATGTAGTATGCCAACAGAGTTAGTGATGCTGTCTGAAGTATACCTGAAGGGTAGTATACCAACATAGTTTTAGTGTTGTGCTGGTGGTATACCTGAAAAAATATAACCAACCAGGATCTTGTGGATTTTTCAGATTCCACTTTCTTTTAATTCCGAACTGCGTTCGAAAATTTTTCAAGGAATTTTTGAAAATGTTGAAAAATGATATAGTAACTTACTGTAAATGGCTCTGGGACATTGGAAATGGTCTGGGGAACAGACAATCAGATTTTTCTGAAGAATCTGATGTAACCAATTCTGATTAGTTACAATCAGAATTTTCAACAAGAATCTGATTGGTATACTATCACATTCTTTCCCATTAGAATTGGTTACAATCAGATTGTAATCTGATTGTAACAACTCAGATTCTTTGAGAAATAATACTAACTATTGATGGACTGGCTCAAGGATTCGAACCCAGTTCTACTGCGGATCTCCAAGATTTGCGAATCTGCAGGACTCGCGGATTCTCAGGAATTCGGCATTCCAGATTTTCCGGACCCACATTTGAAAATTTTCAAAGATTTTCAAGTATCAAATTCACCAATGGCAGCTATTTTGTTCCATGCCAACCCCCTGGGTATAAAAGACAGCAAGACAGGCGCCATTTTGTCAGTGTGTTAAAGTGAGTTAAAGGGGAAGTTCAGTGAAAATACATATGCTTTTCAGAAAAAAGAGCAGTATTTTTCCATCCCAATGACCTTAATCTGCCAATTCAGATTTTGTCTGTGTATAAATAAATACAACCGAAATTCTGACTCCCTGTTTGCAGGACCCCTAATAGAGACTGTTATGGTCTTGCCCTTGACCAGCACCTGGTAGTATCTGAGCATCTTTGACCCATCCAACAGCCAATCAGTAGAAATTACTGTAGGAACATTCCAAGGAAATCAACTGATTTTTCAAAATGGGAGTTAATATGTAGAATAACTAAGAAGGCATTACACAAACTAACAATTAACAAATATCGATAATTTCCATGAACTGTCCCTTTTATTGGCGACCTGACAGTGTAGGAGTTGGAGAGAGTTTTTTCTGCTTTTTGAGCTTTCTGTGTGGAGCTTTCACCCAATTTCACCCAAAAGTCCATTTAAGGACTAACCCCCGCTATAAGTTTTTTTGACAATCACAATTTAGCGATACCCGCGGCGTTATCGATAATGTACGACCGCAGCTGTACATTTACTCTGAACGTTCTTTAATTATTAACCAATTCTGGAGGGCCAACACAGTGGTTTTGATGCCAAAATGACATGCAGTTAGTGCTGTCCCCTACATTATAGTGTACTTCTGGCACTGTACATTCCTGGTGCCCTTGGAATGCTTCAAATCCAGGGGCCAGTGCAGGGATTTTTAAGGGGGGACATCTGGCACAGTAGGAAGTGCATGATAAGAGATGGACTAGACCGAACTTGAACCCAGTTCGCATGGACCCAAACTATTCCAGATTTTGAACTTCCGAATTTTTAATAATTATTGAATTTTTGATAATTATTGATGTCAAATTGATGTTCCTCGACTTTAGCGCTCATCACCTATCCCTCCATTAGTGCAGCTCCCCGTCAGTGGCCTTAACATGGTGCGCTGTCCTGAAATCAACAGGTTGGAGAGTATTAAAATTTATTGTAAGCAATTCTTAATTGGATACATTAAAATTATTCAGAAAGAATTTCTGGATAGTTCTGGATATATGTACGTGTTCCCCAGACCTTTCCCAGATCCCAGAGCCATGTACAGTAAGTTACCATTGCTATTTTACCTATATTTAGGCAGATATGTGCAAATTTTTCTCTCATTGACTTTAATGGATTTTTACGCAAATTTTCACGTTTTTCGAAAATCCACAAATCCGCAGGTGCAACGATTTTATATACCAGTGATGTTGCCTGTTGGTATCCTGAAGGGTAGTATAACAAAGCTCCATGGCCTTTATGAAGACTAATTGAGGGTTCAAACTAAGACATTAAACAGTTTTTGCTGCCATAAAAACTGCACTCTGTATGTAAAAATACACAGTTTGATTAATCAGATTAAATCACAATTAGATATTCTTTTTCATACAGATGATTAATCAAAACTGATCAATATTGTGTGTAGAATCAAATCAACCTGCATAGGTCCAGCGGGAAAAAATCAGCTAAAAATTATGACAGGTTTTAAGAATTCCATATTATCACAATTTTTCCGGGAAAGCAAAGGGGGGAAAGTAGCAACTTTCTTATTAATAATCTCCAAACTAAAGCAAGGAGTTATGACCTATCAAGGAATGAAATCTTGAGAGTGGTGCTAGGTATATTATGTATTGGTGATTCCATGTATAATTAGTTGTTATTTTTAATTATCATAAATACAGACAATACTGTAAGTAATTATAGTTTTGCAGTGTTAGCACAAACTAGTATTAGTTAGTGAATTAATATCTGTAGTTGGTCATATTAGCTGCAGCTGATTATTTCACATTTGAATGGGTGAGCCAGTCAAACCAATCGTTCTGGTCATTAAACAAAGCATCTAAAGCCAGAAGAATGGCTCTAATATGCATAGCCTGAAGCAGGGTGTCTCTGCTCCTACAGAAAACTATTAGGGCCAATCAAAAAAAAAGTAAAACCTTAGAAGTGTGTGTTAGACATATAATGAAATGCCAGTCTGTAATCATTAGCATCACTTCCCATGATTTGAGTTATGTAATTCTTGATGGCCGGAAAATGTTTGTATTCTCAAAAGCAGATTCCTGTTTTTCTTTCAAAACCACTACAGCTTGGGCTAGTTTTGTAGCAATTAGAGAAAAGTTCACTATGCAAAACAAAAATGTGAATAATTGAAATAAATAAAACATAACATATGGCTGGATGGACATTGTTTAAAATATCAACATACAAAAACAAGTCAACATCTCAGCAAAATCTGTTTAGTTAATTCCTTGGGAAGAGGAAATAAAAATCTCCCCAGAACTATTTTCCCGCGTATGGCATGAAAATGAAAAGTAGCTGGTGGGAAGGGATGGGGGAATTTGTTGTTGGGAAAATTAATGTGCTCTGTTTTAACTAGTTAATTATTAATTATTTGCCAATACTTTTAAGGTTTGACATGCTCTTTAAGCTCATGCAGTATAAACTACATTGAAACAAAAACAGCCTTCTTATATTGTAAGGGAATACTAATCAGCCTTGCATCATGCTCATTATATAGGTCAGGGATGTCTAACTAGATGTTTGAAAACTAAAACACCCAGCATTCTTGATTGCAGTAGTTTTAAAACATCTGAAGGTGAAGGTAATCCAGATGTAACATGGCACGCACAAGCACATGTGATCACATACAGAGTGCGTTGCAGGTTTGCTGTGCCCCCTTTTTGTGGCCTTTGGGATCTTACAAAAACAAGTAAGGGACATAAAGTAGTATTTTGCATATCTCCGCCCCTTACTCTGGGGAACCTGGGAGTAAGAAATGACTTCTGTTTCTTTTTTGTGGGCAATGCTATTCTATAGCACGAGACTGCAAGATGCCTTCTGTTAAAGAAAGTGTTTCTTATTTTATGCTCAGTGGATGTCTTTTTTATCCTTTTGGCCCCCCTCTCCCTAAGCTTTCTATCTGCCTTTTCTACAAAAACTAGTTAACAAATGCTTGTGAAGGTTCTCATTCATCCGATTAGGAATATCTGTTGTATTCAGTTAGACAACTGGACTTAAAGTTTAAGTTCTTGAAGACGTTTCGCTAGTCACCCGACTGTCTTTCTCAATTCAGAATGACTGTACAAAGAATCTGTTGGCAATATAAGTACCCTTGAAAGTCCCAATTAGAATATGACAGCCAGGTGTTAGGGATTTTCTGAATGTAAGGTGTGGATGCATTGAGGTTACGAGGTATCAAAACAGCATTGTACATGGCGAGACAGTTGGGTGTCGAACCTCCCCCCTCTATTCAGGCTTAGTTTCTTCATTTTCACAAAAATAGCCTCCTGACACCTTTCTTGAACTAGTTATGTTCCTTGCCAAGATGTTGCTTACAATCTTTAAAAGGTATGCCCTTTTCCTTAAGATGCAGGTACAGGGCTGAGTCTTGACCTGAGAAATTGGCTCTCAGCCAGTCAGAGACGTGGCTGCCGGTCCCGCCCCTGCTTGCAGGTCTGTGCAAGCAAGGGCCGGGGAGGAGAGTGCGGTGGAGGAGAGAGGTAATGTAAGTAAAAATCGGGGGCACTTTCTAAAAAATCTATTATGGCGGTTGGTAGGGCTGGGAGACCAATAAATACATTATTAGAAAGTGGCAAAAAGGGGGGACATGCCCTTTAAACATACATCTAAGTTCTTTGTTTAATCACAAAAGTATTCTCTCAAGAAACTTTTTCCGCAGATGGCATAAAAAAGTAGCCAGGTGGGCTGCCCAGCTAAAAGACCCTAAGGAGAACACTTAAAAATAGCTATCCCATAAATAACATGGAACCCATGCTATCCGTGTACTATCTGGATTGCGAGAGTTTTACACTGATTTTGCATTGTCTGTGCCATTTCCAAAGGTTTTGGAAAAAAGCCACAACTCAAGAGAACCAATACATTTTTCTGGGAATTTTATGGTTAATTGAGCAGAAATTAACACCCTTTTTAACTGGAAATAAAGCCCCACAAATGTTCGCAAACTATTATACTTGTTACTGTGATGCCTTAAGGGAAAGTGGTTATACATTGTGGGAACAAGAAGTATTTTGCAAAAAGGAAATGTATTTGCAATAAGGAAATGTATTCCCCCTTCAGTCTTTAAGAATGTGCAAAGATTAAGTGCAGAATTATGACAACATTACTGTATATTCCACCAGATATTTGTTCTGCTGATTCGCCAATATACAGTAAAGGAAAAACCGGTAATATATTTTCAGCATTTATCACGTCTGATTTAGCGCAAGTTATAGTTAACAAGTTATTTTATCCATGGATACCAGAATGGTAATAGCTAAATTTGCCTGTTATGGAATGAGCACATGTGCATGTGTTTGCTGACAAACTACTGCTGTCATGCCTAAAAACCAGTTTACATGTGCATGTCGAATTATAGAAATATGTATGTGACCTCTTTCATATCTATCACTCATTGGTCTCTCGCCCCACAGCAATGAAACAGCACCTCTCATTAGACGAAGCTTGACAAGCACGTTTCGCTAATATTTTTTATGATTTCTAGAGGTTTATTTGCTCTTAACAATAATGAAGTGAAATATTGTTAAACATCTACATAATTGTTCATCTTATGATCCTGTTTTATCAAAAAGATTTTTTTTCTACATACGTTAACGGCACAGCTTTTGTCAAGGGGTAAAAAAAATCAGGGAATTTCAAATTTTAGAATTTGCCATAAAAGATGAATGACTTCAAAAAGTGAAAATATTTCAACAATACTTAAAAGAACTAAAAATTTTAAAAAAACACCTTATTGTTTTTACTCAATTACTTTCAAACTATGTTTATTTTTTTATATATTTTTCATTTCATTCATGATCAAAACATTGCAATCATTTTTTTTTTGTGTGTTTAATAAATATTTTTGAAGTTTTAGAGATAAAAACGTATGTACTTTCCTTGGTGACTAATATTTTTTTAATACTTTGCTGACAAACATTTTCATAAAACAACTTGGCACCACTAAGATATTGGATTTTTTTGTTTTGTGTTGGTTATAAATGTTAGTAATTCTATTGATTTCTATAAGATGATCTAGAATACACTGAACGCCGATTCCAAACGCAATATCGAATTTATAGACTGAATGGACTCAGAGTTTTTTTTTTTCTAGGATCGTTTGGTTTTCGGAATTTATTCATGGAAATGATCGTGGACACTCGATTCCGTAATGGGTAGCTTTGATTCCAGTACATGAAATATTGAATCTGTGAAACTCGATTCGTTATGGGAGGGTCGAAATCGGAATGGATGTACAAAATTTGTCCATCTTCTTTCTAACTAGAAGTGTTCCAAGTGCTCAACAATGCCCTTGTTTCTTAATCGATCCGCAAATGTAACCTCATAGAATTGGGTCATTTCTATAGGAATTAAAGGCTTAGCCTAAACAGTATCGAACATGTTCTTGCAAGTATAGCTTAATCCATGTAGATATATCATACATGTTTTTTCCTTCCTGCAGACTTGTATCATGTGGATTACATGGCTTACATGGATTCGTATATGAAACCAGAGGAGGAAGGGGAGCGGAAGAGGGGAGGAGAAAGAGGAAGAAAGGCGGAAAGAGGGAAGGCAGGAAGGTAGAAAGGGAAAGTGAAAGGAAAAGGAAAGAAGGAGAGAGGAGGAGGGAAAGGAAGGAGAAAAGGAGGAGGGAAGGAAAAGAGGAAAGGAATAGAGGAAGCGGAAAGCAAGGGGAAAAGGAGGAGGAAAGAAGGAGGAGAGAGGAGGAGGAAAGAGGAAGAGAGGAAGAAGGGGAGTAGAAAGGGGAGGAGAGGAATAGGAAAGGAGGAGAGGAAAGGAAGGAGGAAGAAGAGAGGAGAAGGAGGAGGAGGGGAGAAGAGAGGAAGAGGAATAGGTAGGAAGAAGAAGGAAGCGGAAAAGGAGAGAGGAAAGAAGGAAAGGAAGGAAGAACAGAGAGGAAGCGGAGGAGCGGAAAGAAGAGAGGCGGAAAGAGGGAGAGGAAAAAGGAAAGGAAGAGAGGAAGGGAAAGAGGAAAGGAGCAGGGGTAAAGGGAGGAAGAGAGGAAGAAAAGAGCGAGAGAGTAGGAGGAGGCCAAAGAGGAGGAAGGAAAAGGAAGAGGAGGGGAGGAGGTAGAGAGAGAAGGAGGCAGGAGGAGGGAACAGGATAGAGGAGAGAAAGGAGGAGGGAAAGGAATAAAAGAGAGGGAGGTAGGAGGAGAGAAGAAAAGAGGAAAGGGAGAGGTGAGCGAAGGGAAAAAGGAAGAAGAGGAAGGAAGGAGAAAGGAGGAGAGAGGAGAGACAGAGGAGGGAGAGAGGGAAGAGGAGAAAGGAAAAAGGAGCGGAAGGAGGGGAACGAGAAGGGAAGGAGAAGGAAAAGGAAAGGAGGAACCGAAAGGAAAGGAGAGAGGGACAGAAGGAGAAAGGAAACGAAGGAAAGGAGGAACAGACGGAACGAGGGAGGAAAGAGGAGGGGGGGGGGGAGAGAAGAGGGAGGGAGGAAAGGAACAGGGAGGAGGGGAGGAAGGAGTAAGAGGAAAGTGGAGAGAGAGAGAACGGGAGAGAAGAGGAGACAAGGAAGGAGAGGGAGAGAGAAGGAGGAGGGGAGGAACAGGAAGAGAGAAGAGGATAGGGGGGAAGAGAGGAAAAGGAAGGAGAGGAAGGAGGAGAGAGGAGAAGAGAGAGAGGGAGGGGAGAAAAGAGTAAGGAGGAAAGGAAGGAGAAGGGAAAGGAAGGAGGAGGGGAGAGAGGAGGAACGGAAGGATAGGTAAGGAGAAGAGAGGAAAGGAAAGAGTTAGAGAGGAGAGGGGAGGAGGAGGAGGGAGGAAAAGGTAAGGAAGGAAATAGGAGGAAAGGAAGGAGGCAGGAAGGTCGGAGGAAAAGAGGAACTAGGAAGGATAAGAGGAGGAGGGAGGCACGGAGGACGGAAGGAGACGAGGACGCGGAGGAAAGGAAGAGGGGGCAACGGACGAGAGGAAAGAGGAGGAGCTAGAGGAAAGGCAAGAGGAAGAGAGCGCACCCGGAGACAGGGGGGGGGAGAAGCAGGAAAAAAAGAAGACCGGTCGGAGCAGGAAACGGACAAGAAGAAGGGCCAAGGAGGAGAGAGAAGGCGCCCGGAGGCAGAGAGGAGAGAGAGGCAAACGAGGAGGAGGAGGAAGGCAGAGGACGCCACAGAGAGGAAAGGAAAGGCGAGGAGGCAAGCGGCCGGAAAACGGAGGAACGAAGAAGACAGAGGGAGGGAGGCGAGGAGGAGGAGAGGCGGCGAGAGGGAGATGGCAGCAAGGCCGGGGAGGCGCGGAAAGGAATAGGAGAGGTAAATGCGAGAGGGAGAGAAGGAGGAGAGGCGGAAGAAGGAAGGAGGAAGGAGAAGAGGAAAGAGAGGAGAGAGGCGGGAGAGAGGAACGAAGACGGTAAAGAGGAGGAGGAAGGCAGAGGGGCCAGGAGCAGGCAAAGAGAGCGAGGAGAGAGCGACAAGAGAGATAGGCAGCGAAGGAGGAAAGGGAGGAGGAAGGAGGGGAGGCGGAAAGCGGGTAGGAGAGGAAACGAGGAAAATAAGGAAAGGAGGCAGGAGGAGAGGGGCGCCAGGCACCGCGAGAGGAAAGAGAAGTACAGGAACGGAAGGGTCGAGGCGGAAAGGAAGAGAGGCGTATAAGGTAAGGCAGGAGGAAGCGGAAAGGAAGAACGGAAAGCGGTAGGGACGGGCAAGGAAAGGAGTAGCAAAGAAAGTGAGCGGCAAGCGAAAGGCAAACGGGGAGCGGAAGGAGGAGCGAGAGGAAAGGAGGAAAGAAAGGAGGAGGAGGCGGAGGAAAGAGGAGAGAGGAGAGGTGGACAGCGGACAAGAGGAGGCAGGCAGACAGGACACGGTAGACAGAGGCACAGAGAGGTAGGACAACAGCGGACCACAGGACAAGAAAAGGGAGGACCGGGAGCGAAAGAGGACCCCCCTCCCCCGAGAGGGAGGGAACGGCGTCGAAGAGAGGAACAGGAAGGAAGACGGAGGCGGGGAGCAGGCGGAGGAATGAGGAGGAACGAGGAGAGGCGCGGTCGGCAGGAGAGGAGGAAGCGAGTGAGCGGAAGGAGGAAAGCAGGCGGTAGGGGAGGAGAGGACACAGGGCCACAAGGAGGAGGACCGAGGCAGAAGGGCGGAGGAGGACGAGGTGGCGGAGGCATCGAGGAGGACCAGGAGGCGGAGTTAGTCGGGAGGAGAGGAAGGACGAGGAGGCAAGGCCGGCGGAAAGAAGAAGGAAAGGAGAGGACACAGGCAAGGAGGGAGAGGAAGGAGACGAGGGAGACGGAAGGCTAGAGAGGGGAGAAGGAAGAAAGAGGAGGAGGCGCGAGGCAACAAAGAGGAAGAGAGGTCGCGGGAGAAAGGGAAAGAGGAGAAAGGGAGGACGAGAGGAAGAGAGAAGGAAGGGAATAGGAGATAGCAGAAGGAGATGAACGGCGAAGGGGAGCGGAGAGGAAAGGAGGAAGCATGAAGCGAGGAGGGGGGACGGACGGAGGACACGGCAAAGGAAGGCGAGGAACGGAAAACGGGAGAGGAACACAGAAGGAGGAAGGCAAGAGGAACAGGCGCGAAGGGACCAGGGGCGACAGGCAGGAGGGGAGGAGGAGGAAAGGCGGGAAGGAAGGAGGACAGGCGAGGAGGAGAGGAGGAAAAAAGGAACCAAAGCGGAGGAAAGGCAACGGAGAGGAAGAGGGCGGGAGGACAGGACCAGGAGCGGCGGGCACGGGGCAGCGAGAGGCGGCGCGAGGCCGAGGGCGATGAAGAGAGCGGAGGAAGAGCGAGAGGAAAAGGAGCGGGATACGGAAGAGAGAGGGAAAGGAAAAGGAGAGAGTGAGAGGAGAGGAGGCGGCAGGGAGAGGCACGGAGAAGGCGGAAAGGCGGCGGTACGGAACACGCGGAGGGAGAGTGGCGGAAGGAGGGAGGAAAGGAGGCGGAGGAGAGGAGAGGAAGCGGCGGAGCTAGGACATGAGGCAGAAAAGGCGAGGAGGAAAAGCGCGGAGGGAAACGGATGGAACGCGCAGGAGAGAAGGAGGAGGCGCGGGCCAGGACACGGGACGGAAAGGGGAAGAGATGGAAAGGAGCAGGACGAGGCAAGGAGGCGGCGGAAAGGTAGGAGGAGGGGTAAGAGAGCGGAACAGAGAGAAGGAAGGAGGAAGGGCACAGGAAGAGACGGATGCGAACGGAGGAGAGAGAGACGGAGAGAGAGGAGATAAGCGGAGGATGAGAGAGAGAGGAATGACAGGAACGGAAAGGCGAGGAAGGGCGAGGAGAGGAGGAGGAGGGAGGCAGGAACAGGAGGAGGAGGAAAAGGCGCGAGAGGCGAGACAGGAACCAGGAAGGAAAGGGAGCGGAGAAGACAGAGACGCAGAGGCGTCGGCAGGAGGAACCGGAGGCACTAGGACGAGAGAACGACGGAAGGAGGAAGGAGGAAAACGGAAGCTAAAGCGAGGAGAGGAAGGCAGAAAGGAGGAGGCAGGAGGAGAAGGAGGCAAACGGAGGAGAGGAGGACTGGAGGAGGAGCAGAGGAAGGCAGGAGGAACGGCGCGAGGAGCGGGACAGGACCGAGCGTAGAGAGAAGGAGGAAGAGAGGAGGAGAAGAGGAGTAGGAGGAGGAGAGGGAGATGGAGGAAGAGGCACGGAAGGAGGGCGGGAGGCGGCAAGAGGAGGAACAGGACAGAGAGGAAGCAGAGGCACCGGAAGGCGAGAGAAGGAAAAGGAAGGCGGAAAACAAAGGGGGGGCGGAGGAAGAGGGCAGACGAGGCGGAAAAAGAGAGCAGGACAAGGAGGCGGAAAGCGGAGGACAGGAGAGCGCCCGGGAGGAGAAGAGGGATAGTAGGAAAGAGGGGGCGGCGGAGGAACGGCCCAGCATGGCGAGCGAGGAAGGGCGGGGATGTCGGCAGGCCGGCCAAGGACTCGGGCAAGGAGAGAGGAGGCGATAGGCGCCTCTAGAAAGCGAGGGACGGCAGGAAGGACAGGCGAGGAGCGAGGAGGGAGGCTACAGAGGAGGAACCGAGGGACAGGAACAGGAGCGAGGAAGGATAGGAAGGATTTTTTGGCAAAGAGCGGCGGAAGAAGCGCGGAAGGAAAGCAGCGAGGCGGACGGGAGGGAGCGGGCAGAAGGGACGGAAGGCGGAGAGGGGGCGGAGGCCGGAGAGAGGCAGGGAGGCGAGAGAGGCGGGAGGGAGCGAGGAAGAGGAGAGAGAGCGGGGACGGGAACAGCTCGAGGAGGAAGAAGGACACGGACACAGGAAGGAAGAGCGGGAAGCAGGGCCGAGGGAGAGCGAGGAAAGGCGGGCCCAAGGCGGGGAGGAGCGGCGACGGACGAGGAGAGGAGAGGAGGCCGGAAAAGGAGGAGAGGGGAGAGGAGCAGGCCGGGCGGAGGAGGCGGGGACCAATAAAGGTCAGACAGAGCGCAGGCAGGCAAGACCCCCGAAGGGGACGGCGAGTGCGGAAAGCGGAAAGCGAAGGAGGAAGGTCCGAACGGAAAGAGGGACGGGGGAAGAGTGGAGGCTAGGCGGGTAGGAGCGTGAAGGAAGGAGAGAGAACGAGAGGAGGAAGCGGAAGCAAGGAGGAGGGTAGGAGGAGTGACCCGGCACGGAGGAAGAGAGAAAGGAAGAAGAGGAGAAGGCGGAGAGAGGCAGGAGGCGGAACGGCGAGTAGCGAGGGGAGGCGGAGCGGAGAGGAAAGAGGGGAACAGAGGAGGGAAGGAGGGCCGGAAGTAAGGACAAGGAAAGATAAGGGAGGACGGGGGGAGAGGGCGGCGAACGGAACGGAGGCACGGAAGGAAGGCAGGGGGGAGGAAAGAGAAGAGGAGGAAGAGGAAAGGAAAGAGCGGACGGACAAGGCGAGAGAAGGGAAGGTAAGTCGGAGGGTAGCGGACGTCCTCAGAGGAGGGGAAAATGAGGACGGCCCAGGAAGGCACAGCGGAGCGCCGGCCCCACAGAAAGCGGCGTAGGAAGCTAGCGGAGGGGAGGGTGGCCCAGAGGAAGGCGGCTGCAGACGCGAGGGAGGACGGCGGACGCGGAGGCGGTCGAGACGCGCGCGAGGGGAAAAGAGGAAGGGAGGCGCAGGGGCGGCCGCAAGGCCGAAGCGCAGGAGAGGAGGGAAAAGAGCAGGCGGAAGCACAGCGGACAGGAGGACGGAAAAGGCCCCGGAGGAGGCACGAACGGACGGCTTACAGGTAACGCGAGAGGCTGAGGGCGCAGCGCAGGTAGCGGAACGCGAAAGGCGGGCCCAAGGCGGCGCGGCCGGAGAGAAGACGAAGCAAGGCAGAGAGGACGAGCGCAGCGGACGATTCGGCATCCGAAGGAGGGGACTGGCGCACGGCCGGCCCACGCGGTCCGGCCCGGAGCGGCGAGGAGAAGGCCACAGCGGAGGCCGGCCGGAGAACGGCCCGGCGGCGGCGGGAGAGCCCGACAGGCGCGGGGCCCCCCCCTGAGGAGCGCGCGGCAGGACCGGACAGACAGCCGCGGGAGGCGGAGCGGCGGCCAAGCGGAGAGAAGGACCCGGAAGCGCGGCGGCAGCCAAGAGGCCGGCACCGCCTCGGCCAGGGGCCGAGCGAGATAGGCGGGAGCGAAGCGGCTCAGGAGCGAGGCGAGGGCGAGCGCGGGCGGAAGGTCGAGGCCGCGGGCAAGGAAGAAAAGGAGGAGGCGAGGCGAGGAGTGGCGTAGAAGATAGGAAGACGGATGTACAAGGGACCGGCGGAAAACGCGGAAAGAGGAGAGGCGGGCCGGGGGAGAGCAAAGACGTAGGACGTCCGAGGGACAAGGCCACGGCCCAGGCCGAGAGAGAGCCAGGCGGAGGACCGAGCGGAAGATGCGCGGCAGAGAAGGCGCGGACAGGCCCGGAAAAAGAGGAGAGCGAGCGCGCAAGGCCACCGGGAGAGCGGAAAGAGGCCGGAGCGTAGCGGCAGGCACGGACAGCGGCGAGCGGAAAAAGGAGGAGAGAACCCGGGAGGAAAGGCAGAGCAGCGCGGCGAGGCGGAAAAAGGAAAGGCACAGAAGGGCACAGAGGTAGGAGAAGGAGGAGGAGCAGAGGCGCGGAGCCGGCTCAAGAGAGAGCGGCAAGAGATGGCGGCGGTAGAGGAGGACGGCGGGAAGGAGGAAAGGAAGGAAAGAGAGGAAAGGACAGGCGGAAGCGCCAGGCGGAGGACAGGAGCAGGAGGAGGCAGGAGCGGGAGAGGAAGGCGCCGAGCAGGCGGTGGACCGGGTGGCCGGACGCGCGCGGGGCGAGGCGATGCGCGGAGGAGCGGGGCGGCGACAGGACAAGGCAGGGAGGTAAGCGCCGCGAGGCCCGGACCCGAGAAGGCAAGGAGGGAAGAGGACGCCCGTCCCGAGGTCCAGCGAGGAGGCAGCGAGCGACAGGAGCAGCGGAGGATACGGAGCGGGCCACGTGAGCGGTGGAGGAGGCGGCAGGCCGCGATGCTGGAGAAGGGCAGCGCGAGGCACGGCACCGAGAGCGAAGCCGGCCGGCGAGCCGGAGGCCAGGCGGACACAGCGACAACGGACGGGAGAGGCCCGGACAAGGAGGGAGGCCAGGGTGAGGCCAGGCGAGGCGGAAAAGGACCGGTCCGGCGAAGCGGCGAGAGGGAGCCGGCAAGACGGAGCGACAGGCCGGACGGCACGCGCGTAGGAGGAAGAAGGCGAGCCGGCGACGAAGGACGGCGGAGCGCGACTGGCGAAGAGAGGCGAGAGCGAGGGCGGAGGCCGGCAGGCCACGGAAGGCGGACAGGACGAGGAAGGCTAGGGTAGGGAAGGCCTCGAGACGGCAGAGGATCAGGCGGAACAAGAGGCGGAGCAGAGCGAGGCAGCGTCAGAGGACGAGGAGCAGGAGGAACAGAGGCCCGCAGGAGCGGAGGACAGAGGAGGCGGACCTCGGCGGCGCGGCAGGCACGGAAAAGGAGCGGAGGAGACAGCGAGCGGGCGGCGCGCAGGCGAGAGAGACGGCGGAGAGGACGAGGCGGACGGCGGACCAGGAAAGCGCCCCGGCCAGAGAGACAGGCCGGAAAGGCGGAAAATAGCGCGGAAGGCAGCGGATGCGGGCGCAGGAGCGAGGAGGGTAAAGGCGGCAGGCGCCGGAGGCGGCGGAGCAGCGGTGGAGGAGACAGGGAGGAAGGCACCGGCCGCGAAGAAAGAGTGGAGCGGAGGAAAGGCCCCGCACGGTCGCAGGCAGCGTGGACAAGGACGGAGGGAGGCTCGCGGAGGTGGACGCGAGCGCGGGGAGGCGGACGGAAAGGAGGGAGGCCCGCGGCAGCGGCCGGCAGGACGGAAGAGGCGGCGGGCCCGGCAGGCCAGGACCCGGAGAGCGGAGGCGGAGCTCCTGCGGAAAGGCGGAAGATGCTCGGAGCCCGGACGGCGGACCAGGGAAGCGAGAAAGCCGGCAAGGCCAACAGCGCCAGGCGGGGCGGACGGAACGGGCGCGGCCGCAGGAGAGGAGAGGCGGCAGACGACGAGGCCGCGAGGAAAGGAGAGGCAAAGCAGGCGGACAACCGCGCGGCGATAGGTAAAGAGGCAGCGGAGGAGGAGAGGAAAGGAGCGCGCGACGGAGGAGGCCAGGGCGAACAAGGAAAGGGAAGCGACGGAAGGCCGGCGGAGCGCGAGCGCAGGAGCGGACTAGGGCAGGACCCAGACGTGGAGGGGCGCGCGGAGCCAGCAGCGGCCGGCAGGACAGGACCGAGGACAGAGAGGAAACAGGCGGCGGAGGCGCGCCGGCGGCCAGGCGGGCCAGGGCACAGGTAGGACGCAGGGCAGGCGGCAAGGAGGACAGGACCCGGACAGTGAAGAGAGCGAAGGAAGAAAAGAGGGCCCGGTTAGGAATCGGAGGAGTCGGAGGCAGGCGGCCATAGAGGAAGCCATCGCGGAAGAAGTCGGAGCGAAGAAGGAGGCCGGGATCGCGGAGGGACGAGACAAGGAAACGCGGCGGCCGCGGCGAAAGCAGAAGGAGAGCGACGGCAAAGGCGAGGGCGGACCGAGGCAGGCACAGGAGGCGGCCGCGAGAAGAGAGGAAGGAGGAAGCAGAGGGAAGGAGCGAAAGAGGCATAGGAGCGTGACGGAAAGGACCGAGGCGTTTGACGGATAACAGCAAGGACAGACCGGCGCGGAGCGACGCCGAGGCCCAGGCCAGATGCCCAGGAAAACGGGCGGCCGAGTAAGGCGGAAGGCGGGGAAGGACAGAGAGCAGAGGCAGCGGGGAAAATGGCGGTCAGGAGGCAGGCAGGGCGGGAAGGCGGCGCAGGAAGGCCAGGCGGCGGGCGGCGGAGAGGAGAGCGAGAGGAATACGGAAAGGAGGAACCGAGGCGGCAGGAGGCCGCCGGCCGGACGGAGGACCACAGGACACCACGGAAAGGAAAAGGAGGCGCAGGAAACAGGCCACGGTAAAGGCGGAGAGGAGGCGAGGCGAGGGAGGCCGGAGAGGCGCGACGGCGCAGGAGGAGGACCAGAGGACGGGAAAGGCAGGCGAGAGGACGGAGGGCGGACCCAAGGAGAGAGGCAGCAGGTAGGAGACGCGGAGAGGAGAACCCCGGAACGCGAGAGGAGAGGCGGAATGAGGAGGAGCGAAGGACGGAGGCGAGAGCGAGAGGCGGGGACGGCCAGAGGCGGAGCTGAGGAAGAGGCGGCGCGGACAAGGCGGAGGAGGAAGCGGAGGTGGAAAATGGCGGCCGAGGCGAAGCGCGGAGGCCAGCAGCAGGAAGGAGGACGGCGGGCGAGGAGGCACGAGGACAAAGGACCGGCAGGAGGATAGGGATGCCGGGCACGCGGAGCGGAGGGCCTTTGCCGGCGGACGGAAGGACAGAAGGCAAGGAAAGGCGAGGGACCGGTAGAGTGCGGGAGAGGGAGGAAAGCGGAGGAAGGAAGAGGAAGGCCGAGGAGAGCGGGCGCGGAGCGAAAGGAAGGAAGGACAGGAAAAGGCCGGCGCCCGGCCAGAGGACGGAGCGGATCGGAAGGAGAAAGCAGGGCGGAGCGGCCGCGGCGGCGGGCCGGACGGTAAGAGGCGGAGGGAGAGGCAACGGACCCGGACCAAAGCCTAGCACCAGGCCGGCGGTAGCAGCGGCAAGCGGAGGAGCCCCGCAGGCCGGACCGCGGAGACGCGGAGAAAGGAGAGGAACCGGAGCGACGGCGAGGCCCGGCAGGTCGAGGGCGACGTTTTTGTTTGGGAGAGGTAGGAGGCGGGCAGGCCCCGAGAGACCCAGGCACACAAGGCAGGACCAGGACGGCAGAATGGAACAGTCCCTCACGGCAATAGTGCTAGCACTCCATATCTTTGTGACAATAGTGCTAGCACTCCATATCTTTGTGACAATAGTGCTACCGTGAGGGACTGTTCCATTCTGCCGTCCTGGTCCTGCCTTGTGTGCCTGGGTCTCTCGGGGCCTGCCCGCCTCCTACCTCTCCCAAACAAAAACGTCGCCCTCGACCTGCCGGGCCTCGCCGTCGCTCCGGTTCCTCTCCTTTCTCCGCGTCTCCGCGGTCCGGCCTGCGGGGCTCCTCCGCTTGCCGCTGCTACCGCCGGCCTGGTGCTAGGCTTTGGTCCGGGTCCGTTGCCTCTCCCTCCGCCTCTTACCGTCCGGCCCGCCGCCGCGGCCGCTCCGCCCTGCTTTCTCCTTCCGATCCGCTCCGTCCTCTGGCCGGGCGCCGGCCTTTTCCTGTCCTTCCTTCCTTTCGCTCCGCGCCCGCTCTCCTCGGCCTTCCTCTTCCTTCCTCCGCTTTCCTCCCTCTCCCGCACTCTACCGGTCCCTCGCCTTTCCTTGCCTTCTGTCCTTCCGTCCGCCGGCAAAGGCCCTCCGCTCCGCGTGCCCGGCATCCCTATCCTCCTGCCGGTCCTTTGTCCTCGTGCCTCCTCGCCCGCCGTCCTCCTTCCTGCTGCTGGCCTCCGCGCTTCGCCTCGGCCGCCATTTTCCACCTCCGCTTCCTCCTCCGCCTTGTCCGCGCCGCCTCTTCCTCAGCTCCGCCTCTGGCCGTCCCCGCCTCTCGCTCTCGCCTCCGTCCTTCGCTCCTCCTCATTCCGCCTCTCCTCTCGCGTTCCGGGGTTCTCCTCTCCGCGTCTCCTACCTGCTGCCTCTCTCCTTGGGTCCGCCCTCCGTCCTCTCGCCTGCCTTTCCCGTCCTCTGGTCCTCCTCCTGCGCCGTCGCGCCTCTCCGGCCTCCCTCGCCTCGCCTCCTCTCCGCCTTTACCGTGGCCTGTTTCCTGCGCCTCCTTTTCCTTTCCGTGGTGTCCTGTGGTCCTCCGTCCGGCCGGCGGCCTCCTGCCGCCTCGGTTCCTCCTTTCCGTATTCCTCTCGCTCTCCTCTCCGCCGCCCGCCGCCTGGCCTTCCTGCGCCGCCTTCCCGCCCTGCCTGCCTCCTGACCGCCATTTTCCCCGCTGCCTCTGCTCTCTGTCCTTCCCCGCCTTCCGCCTTACTCGGCCGCCCG
Source organism: Hymenochirus boettgeri (assembly GCA_019447015.1). Taxonomy (NCBI): domain Eukaryota; kingdom Metazoa; phylum Chordata; class Amphibia; order Anura; family Pipidae; genus Hymenochirus; species Hymenochirus boettgeri. The sequence continues at coordinate 44,755 of JAACNH010001617.1, read as the reverse complement.
TTTTCCTGGGCATCTGGCCTGGGCCTCGGCGTCGCTCCGCGCCGGTCTGTCCTTGCTGTTATCCGTCAAACGCCTCGGTCCTTTCCGTCACGCTCCTATGCCTCTTTCGCTCCTTCCCTCTGCTTCCTCCTTCCTCTCTTCTCGCGGCCGCCTCCTGTGCCTGCCTCGGTCCGCCCTCGCCTTTGCCGTCGCTCTCCTTCTGCTTTCGCCGCGGCCGCCGCGTTTCCTTGTCTCGTCCCTCCGCGATCCCGGCCTCCTTCTTCGCTCCGACTTCTTCCGCGATGGCTTCCTCTATGGCCGCCTGCCTCCGACTCCTCCGATTCCTAACCGGGCCCTCTTTTCTTCCTTCGCTCTCTTCACTGTCCGGGTCCTGTCCTCCTTGCCGCCTGCCCTGCGTCCTACCTGTGCCCTGGCCCGCCTGGCCGCCGGCGCGCCTCCGCCGCCTGTTTCCTCTCTGTCCTCGGTCCTGTCCTGCCGGCCGCTGCTGGCTCCGCGCGCCCCTCCACGTCTGGGTCCTGCCCTAGTCCGCTCCTGCGCTCGCGCTCCGCCGGCCTTCCGTCGCTTCCCTTTCCTTGTTCGCCCTGGCCTCCTCCGTCGCGCGCTCCTTTCCTCTCCTCCTCCGCTGCCTCTTTACCTATCGCCGCGCGGTTGTCCGCCTGCTTTGCCTCTCCTTTCCTCGCGGCCTCGTCGTCTGCCGCCTCTCCTCTCCTGCGGCCGCGCCCGTTCCGTCCGCCCCGCCTGGCGCTGTTGGCCTTGCCGGCTTTCTCGCTTCCCTGGTCCGCCGTCCGGGCTCCGAGCATCTTCCGCCTTTCCGCAGGAGCTCCGCCTCCGCTCTCCGGGTCCTGGCCTGCCGGGCCCGCCGCCTCTTCCGTCCTGCCGGCCGCTGCCGCGGGCCTCCCTCCTTTCCGTCCGCCTCCCCGCGCTCGCGTCCACCTCCGCGAGCCTCCCTCCGTCCTTGTCCACGCTGCCTGCGACCGTGCGGGGCCTTTCCTCCGCTCCACTCTTTCTTCGCGGCCGGTGCCTTCCTCCCTGTCTCCTCCACCGCTGCTCCGCCGCCTCCGGCGCCTGCCGCCTTTACCCTCCTCGCTCCTGCGCCCGCATCCGCTGCCTTCCGCGCTATTTTCCGCCTTTCCGGCCTGTCTCTCTGGCCGGGGCGCTTTCCTGGTCCGCCGTCCGCCTCGTCCTCTCCGCCGTCTCTCTCGCCTGCGCGCCGCCCGCTCGCTGTCTCCTCCGCTCCTTTTCCGTGCCTGCCGCGCCGCCGAGGTCCGCCTCCTCTGTCCTCCGCTCCTGCGGGCCTCTGTTCCTCCTGCTCCTCGTCCTCTGACGCTGCCTCGCTCTGCTCCGCCTCTTGTTCCGCCTGATCCTCTGCCGTCTCGAGGCCTTCCCTACCCTAGCCTTCCTCGTCCTGTCCGCCTTCCGTGGCCTGCCGGCCTCCGCCCTCGCTCTCGCCTCTCTTCGCCAGTCGCGCTCCGCCGTCCTTCGTCGCCGGCTCGCCTTCTTCCTCCTACGCGCGTGCCGTCCGGCCTGTCGCTCCGTCTTGCCGGCTCCCTCTCGCCGCTTCGCCGGACCGGTCCTTTTCCGCCTCGCCTGGCCTCACCCTGGCCTCCCTCCTTGTCCGGGCCTCTCCCGTCCGTTGTCGCTGTGTCCGCCTGGCCTCCGGCTCGCCGGCCGGCTTCGCTCTCGGTGCCGTGCCTCGCGCTGCCCTTCTCCAGCATCGCGGCCTGCCGCCTCCTCCACCGCTCACGTGGCCCGCTCCGTATCCTCCGCTGCTCCTGTCGCTCGCTGCCTCCTCGCTGGACCTCGGGACGGGCGTCCTCTTCCCTCCTTGCCTTCTCGGGTCCGGGCCTCGCGGCGCTTACCTCCCTGCCTTGTCCTGTCGCCGCCCCGCTCCTCCGCGCATCGCCTCGCCCCGCGCGCGTCCGGCCACCCGGTCCACCGCCTGCTCGGCGCCTTCCTCTCCCGCTCCTGCCTCCTCCTGCTCCTGTCCTCCGCCTGGCGCTTCCGCCTGTCCTTTCCTCTCTTTCCTTCCTTTCCTCCTTCCCGCCGTCCTCCTCTACCGCCGCCATCTCTTGCCGCTCTCTCTTGAGCCGGCTCCGCGCCTCTGCTCCTCCTCCTTCTCCTACCTCTGTGCCCTTCTGTGCCTTTCCTTTTTCCGCCTCGCCGCGCTGCTCTGCCTTTCCTCCCGGGTTCTCTCCTCCTTTTTCCGCTCGCCGCTGTCCGTGCCTGCCGCTACGCTCCGGCCTCTTTCCGCTCTCCCGGTGGCCTTGCGCGCTCGCTCTCCTCTTTTTCCGGGCCTGTCCGCGCCTTCTCTGCCGCGCATCTTCCGCTCGGTCCTCCGCCTGGCTCTCTCTCGGCCTGGGCCGTGGCCTTGTCCCTCGGACGTCCTACGTCTTTGCTCTCCCCCGGCCCGCCTCTCCTCTTTCCGCGTTTTCCGCCGGTCCCTTGTACATCCGTCTTCCTATCTTCTACGCCACTCCTCGCCTCGCCTCCTCCTTTTCTTCCTTGCCCGCGGCCTCGACCTTCCGCCCGCGCTCGCCCTCGCCTCGCTCCTGAGCCGCTTCGCTCCCGCCTATCTCGCTCGGCCCCTGGCCGAGGCGGTGCCGGCCTCTTGGCTGCCGCCGCGCTTCCGGGTCCTTCTCTCCGCTTGGCCGCCGCTCCGCCTCCCGCGGCTGTCTGTCCGGTCCTGCCGCGCGCTCCTCAGGGGGGGGCCCCGCGCCTGTCGGGCTCTCCCGCCGCCGCCGGGCCGTTCTCCGGCCGGCCTCCGCTGTGGCCTTCTCCTCGCCGCTCCGGGCCGGACCGCGTGGGCCGGCCGTGCGCCAGTCCCCTCCTTCGGATGCCGAATCGTCCGCTGCGCTCGTCCTCTCTGCCTTGCTTCGTCTTCTCTCCGGCCGCGCCGCCTTGGGCCCGCCTTTCGCGTTCCGCTACCTGCGCTGCGCCCTCAGCCTCTCGCGTTACCTGTAAGCCGTCCGTTCGTGCCTCCTCCGGGGCCTTTTCCGTCCTCCTGTCCGCTGTGCTTCCGCCTGCTCTTTTCCCTCCTCTCCTGCGCTTCGGCCTTGCGGCCGCCCCTGCGCCTCCCTTCCTCTTTTCCCCTCGCGCGCGTCTCGACCGCCTCCGCGTCCGCCGTCCTCCCTCGCGTCTGCAGCCGCCTTCCTCTGGGCCACCCTCCCCTCCGCTAGCTTCCTACGCCGCTTTCTGTGGGGCCGGCGCTCCGCTGTGCCTTCCTGGGCCGTCCTCATTTTCCCCTCCTCTGAGGACGTCCGCTACCCTCCGACTTACCTTCCCTTCTCTCGCCTTGTCCGTCCGCTCTTTCCTTTCCTCTTCCTCCTCTTCTCTTTCCTCCCCCCTGCCTTCCTTCCGTGCCTCCGTTCCGTTCGCCGCCCTCTCCCCCCGTCCTCCCTTATCTTTCCTTGTCCTTACTTCCGGCCCTCCTTCCCTCCTCTGTTCCCCTCTTTCCTCTCCGCTCCGCCTCCCCTCGCTACTCGCCGTTCCGCCTCCTGCCTCTCTCCGCCTTCTCCTCTTCTTCCTTTCTCTCTTCCTCCGTGCCGGGTCACTCCTCCTACCCTCCTCCTTGCTTCCGCTTCCTCCTCTCGTTCTCTCTCCTTCCTTCACGCTCCTACCCGCCTAGCCTCCACTCTTCCCCCGTCCCTCTTTCCGTTCGGACCTTCCTCCTTCGCTTTCCGCTTTCCGCACTCGCCGTCCCCTTCGGGGGTCTTGCCTGCCTGCGCTCTGTCTGACCTTTATTGGTCCCCGCCTCCTCCGCCCGGCCTGCTCCTCTCCCCTCTCCTCCTTTTCCGGCCTCCTCTCCTCTCCTCGTCCGTCGCCGCTCCTCCCCGCCTTGGGCCCGCCTTTCCTCGCTCTCCCTCGGCCCTGCTTCCCGCTCTTCCTTCCTGTGTCCGTGTCCTTCTTCCTCCTCGAGCTGTTCCCGTCCCCGCTCTCTCTCCTCTTCCTCGCTCCCTCCCGCCTCTCTCGCCTCCCTGCCTCTCTCCGGCCTCCGCCCCCTCTCCGCCTTCCGTCCCTTCTGCCCGCTCCCTCCCGTCCGCCTCGCTGCTTTCCTTCCGCGCTTCTTCCGCCGCTCTTTGCCAAAAAATCCTTCCTATCCTTCCTCGCTCCTGTTCCTGTCCCTCGGTTCCTCCTCTGTAGCCTCCCTCCTCGCTCCTCGCCTGTCCTTCCTGCCGTCCCTCGCTTTCTAGAGGCGCCTATCGCCTCCTCTCTCCTTGCCCGAGTCCTTGGCCGGCCTGCCGACATCCCCGCCCTTCCTCGCTCGCCATGCTGGGCCGTTCCTCCGCCGCCCCCTCTTTCCTACTATCCCTCTTCTCCTCCCGGGCGCTCTCCTGTCCTCCGCTTTCCGCCTCCTTGTCCTGCTCTCTTTTTCCGCCTCGTCTGCCCTCTTCCTCCGCCCCCCCTTTGTTTTCCGCCTTCCTTTTCCTTCTCTCGCCTTCCGGTGCCTCTGCTTCCTCTCTGTCCTGTTCCTCCTCTTGCCGCCTCCCGCCCTCCTTCCGTGCCTCTTCCTCCATCTCCCTCTCCTCCTCCTACTCCTCTTCTCCTCCTCTCTTCCTCCTTCTCTCTACGCTCGGTCCTGTCCCGCTCCTCGCGCCGTTCCTCCTGCCTTCCTCTGCTCCTCCTCCAGTCCTCCTCTCCTCCGTTTGCCTCCTTCTCCTCCTGCCTCCTCCTTTCTGCCTTCCTCTCCTCGCTTTAGCTTCCGTTTTCCTCCTTCCTCCTTCCGTCGTTCTCTCGTCCTAGTGCCTCCGGTTCCTCCTGCCGACGCCTCTGCGTCTCTGTCTTCTCCGCTCCCTTTCCTTCCTGGTTCCTGTCTCGCCTCTCGCGCCTTTTCCTCCTCCTCCTGTTCCTGCCTCCCTCCTCCTCCTCTCCTCGCCCTTCCTCGCCTTTCCGTTCCTGTCATTCCTCTCTCTCTCATCCTCCGCTTATCTCCTCTCTCTCCGTCTCTCTCTCCTCCGTTCGCATCCGTCTCTTCCTGTGCCCTTCCTCCTTCCTTCTCTCTGTTCCGCTCTCTTACCCCTCCTCCTACCTTTCCGCCGCCTCCTTGCCTCGTCCTGCTCCTTTCCATCTCTTCCCCTTTCCGTCCCGTGTCCTGGCCCGCGCCTCCTCCTTCTCTCCTGCGCGTTCCATCCGTTTCCCTCCGCGCTTTTCCTCCTCGCCTTTTCTGCCTCATGTCCTAGCTCCGCCGCTTCCTCTCCTCTCCTCCGCCTCCTTTCCTCCCTCCTTCCGCCACTCTCCCTCCGCGTGTTCCGTACCGCCGCCTTTCCGCCTTCTCCGTGCCTCTCCCTGCCGCCTCCTCTCCTCTCACTCTCTCCTTTTCCTTTCCCTCTCTCTTCCGTATCCCGCTCCTTTTCCTCTCGCTCTTCCTCCGCTCTCTTCATCGCCCTCGGCCTCGCGCCGCCTCTCGCTGCCCCGTGCCCGCCGCTCCTGGTCCTGTCCTCCCGCCCTCTTCCTCTCCGTTGCCTTTCCTCCGCTTTGGTTCCTTTTTTCCTCCTCTCCTCCTCGCCTGTCCTCCTTCCTTCCCGCCTTTCCTCCTCCTCCCCTCCTGCCTGTCGCCCCTGGTCCCTTCGCGCCTGTTCCTCTTGCCTTCCTCCTTCTGTGTTCCTCTCCCGTTTTCCGTTCCTCGCCTTCCTTTGCCGTGTCCTCCGTCCGTCCCCCCTCCTCGCTTCATGCTTCCTCCTTTCCTCTCCGCTCCCCTTCGCCGTTCATCTCCTTCTGCTATCTCCTATTCCCTTCCTTCTCTCTTCCTCTCGTCCTCCCTTTCTCCTCTTTCCCTTTCTCCCGCGACCTCTCTTCCTCTTTGTTGCCTCGCGCCTCCTCCTCTTTCTTCCTTCTCCCCTCTCTAGCCTTCCGTCTCCCTCGTCTCCTTCCTCTCCCTCCTTGCCTGTGTCCTCTCCTTTCCTTCTTCTTTCCGCCGGCCTTGCCTCCTCGTCCTTCCTCTCCTCCCGACTAACTCCGCCTCCTGGTCCTCCTCGATGCCTCCGCCACCTCGTCCTCCTCCGCCCTTCTGCCTCGGTCCTCCTCCTTGTGGCCCTGTGTCCTCTCCTCCCCTACCGCCTGCTTTCCTCCTTCCGCTCACTCGCTTCCTCCTCTCCTGCCGACCGCGCCTCTCCTCGTTCCTCCTCATTCCTCCGCCTGCTCCCCGCCTCCGTCTTCCTTCCTGTTCCTCTCTTCGACGCCGTTCCCTCCCTCTCGGGGGAGGGGGGTCCTCTTTCGCTCCCGGTCCTCCCTTTTCTTGTCCTGTGGTCCGCTGTTGTCCTACCTCTCTGTGCCTCTGTCTACCGTGTCCTGTCTGCCTGCCTCCTCTTGTCCGCTGTCCACCTCTCCTCTCTCCTCTTTCCTCCGCCTCCTCCTCCTTTCTTTCCTCCTTTCCTCTCGCTCCTCCTTCCGCTCCCCGTTTGCCTTTCGCTTGCCGCTCACTTTCTTTGCTACTCCTTTCCTTGCCCGTCCCTACCGCTTTCCGTTCTTCCTTTCCGCTTCCTCCTGCCTTACCTTATACGCCTCTCTTCCTTTCCGCCTCGACCCTTCCGTTCCTGTACTTCTCTTTCCTCTCGCGGTGCCTGGCGCCCCTCTCCTCCTGCCTCCTTTCCTTATTTTCCTCGTTTCCTCTCCTACCCGCTTTCCGCCTCCCCTCCTTCCTCCTCCCTTTCCTCCTTCGCTGCCTATCTCTCTTGTCGCTCTCTCCTCGCTCTCTTTGCCTGCTCCTGGCCCCTCTGCCTTCCTCCTCCTCTTTACCGTCTTCGTTCCTCTCTCCCGCCTCTCTCCTCTCTTTCCTCTTCTCCTTCCTCCTTCCTTCTTCCGCCTCTCCTCCTTCTCTCCCTCTCGCATTTACCTCTCCTATTCCTTTCCGCGCCTCCCCGGCCTTGCTGCCATCTCCCTCTCGCCGCCTCTCCTCCTCCTCGCCTCCCTCCCTCTGTCTTCTTCGTTCCTCCGTTTTCCGGCCGCTTGCCTCCTCGCCTTTCCTTTCCTCTCTGTGGCGTCCTCTGCCTTCCTCCTCCTCCTCGTTTGCCTCTCTCTCCTCTCTGCCTCCGGGCGCCTTCTCTCTCCTCCTTGGCCCTTCTTCTTGTCCGTTTCCTGCTCCGACCGGTCTTCTTTTTTTCCTGCTTCTCCCCCCCCCTGTCTCCGGGTGCGCTCTCTTCCTCTTGCCTTTCCTCTAGCTCCTCCTCTTTCCTCTCGTCCGTTGCCCCCTCTTCCTTTCCTCCGCGTCCTCGTCTCCTTCCGTCCTCCGTGCCTCCCTCCTCCTCTTATCCTTCCTAGTTCCTCTTTTCCTCCGACCTTCCTGCCTCCTTCCTTTCCTCCTATTTCCTTCCTTACCTTTTCCTCCCTCCTCCTCCTCCCCTCTCCTCTCTAACTCTTTCCTTTCCTCTCTTCTCCTTACCTATCCTTCCGTTCCTCCTCTCTCCCCTCCTCCTTCCTTTCCCTTCTCCTTCCTTTCCTCCTTACTCTTTTCTCCCCTCCCTCTCTCTCTTCTCCTCTCTCCTCCTTCCTCTCCTTCCTTTTCCTCTCTTCCCCCCTATCCTCTTCTCTCTTCCTGTTCCTCCCCTCCTCCTTCTCTCTCCCTCTCCTTCCTTGTCTCCTCTTCTCTCCCGTTCTCTCTCTCTCCACTTTCCTCTTACTCCTTCCTCCCCTCCTCCCTGTTCCTTTCCTCCCTCCCTCTTCTCTCCCCCCCCCCCTCCTCTTTCCTCCCTCGTTCCGTCTGTTCCTCCTTTCCTTCGTTTCCTTTCTCCTTCTGTCCCTCTCTCCTTTCCTTTCGGTTCCTCCTTTCCTTTTCCTTCTCCTTCCCTTCTCGTTCCCCTCCTTCCGCTCCTTTTTCCTTTCTCCTCTTCCCTCTCTCCCTCCTCTGTCTCTCCTCTCTCCTCCTTTCTCCTTCCTTCCTCTTCTTCCTTTTTCCCTTCGCTCACCTCTCCCTTTCCTCTTTTCTTCTCTCCTCCTACCTCCCTCTCTTTTATTCCTTTCCCTCCTCCTTTCTCTCCTCTATCCTGTTCCCTCCTCCTGCCTCCTTCTCTCTCTACCTCCTCCCCTCCTCTTCCTTTTCCTTCCTCCTCTTTGGCCTCCTCCTACTCTCTCGCTCTTTTCTTCCTCTCTTCCTCCCTTTACCCCTGCTCCTTTCCTCTTTCCCTTCCTCTCTTCCTTTCCTTTTTCCTCTCCCTCTTTCCGCCTCTCTTCTTTCCGCTCCTCCGCTTCCTCTCTGTTCTTCCTTCCTTTCCTTCTTTCCTCTCTCCTTTTCCGCTTCCTTCTTCTTCCTACCTATTCCTCTTCCTCTCTTCTCCCCTCCTCCTCCTTCTCCTCTCTTCTTCCTCCTTCCTTTCCTCTCCTCCTTTCCTATTCCTCTCCTCCCCTTTCTACTCCCCTTCTTCCTCTCTTCCTCTTTCCTCCTCCTCTCTCCTCCTTCTTTCCTCCTCCTTTTCCCCTTGCTTTCCGCTTCCTCTATTCCTTTCCTCTTTTCCTTCCCTCCTCCTTTTCTCCTTCCTTTCCCTCCTCCTCTCTCCTTCTTTCCTTTTCCTTTCACTTTCCCTTTCTACCTTCCTGCCTTCCCTCTTTCCGCCTTTCTTCCTCTTTCTCCTCCCCTCTTCCGCTCCCCTTCCTCCTCTGGTTTCATATACGAATCCATGTAAGCCATGTAATCCACATGATACAAGTCTGCAGGAAGGAAAAAACATGTATGATATATCTACATGGATTAAGCTATACTTGCAAGAACATGTTCGATACGTGTTTAGGCTAAGCTTTAATTCCTATAGAAATGACCCAAATTCTATGAGGTTACATTTGCGGATCGATTAAGAAACAAGGGCAGTTAGCACATTGGAACACTTCTATTAGAAAGAGATGAGACAAATTTTGTACATCCATTCCGATTTCGACCCTCCCATAACGATCGAGTTTCACAGATTCAATATTTCATGTACTGGAACAAAGCTACCATTACGGAATCGAGTGTCCACGATCATTTCCATGATAATTCCAGAAAACCAATACGACTACAAAAAAAAAAACTCTGAGTCCATTCAGTCTATAAATTCGGGAGTATTGCGTGGATACGGGCTGGTGTCAGTTGTTTCAGAGTCCATCTTGATAGAAAATCAATAGAATTACTAACATTTATAACCAACCACAAAACAAAAAAATCCAATATCTTAGTGGTGCCAAGTTGTTTTATGAAAATGTTGTCAGCAAATATTAAAAAAATTTAGTCACCAAGGAAAGTACATACGTTTTTATCTCTAAAACTTCAAGAAATATTTATTAAACACACAAAAAAAATGATTGCAATGTTTTGATCATGAATGAAATGAAAAATATATAAAAAAATAAACATATTTGAAAGTAATTGAGTAAAAACAATAAGGTGTTTTTTTAAAATTTTTAGTTCTTTTAAGTATTGTTGAAATATTTTCACTTTTTGAAGTCATTCATCTTTTATGGCAAATTCTAAAATTGAAATCCCTGATTTTTTTTTACCCCTTGACAAAGCTGTGCCGTTAACGTATGTAGAAAAAAATCTTTTTGATAAAACAGGATCATAAGATGAACAATTATGTAGATGTTTAACAATATTTCACTCATTATTGTTAAGAGCAAATAAACCTCTAGAAATCATAAAAAATATTAGCGAAACGTGCTTGTCAAGCTTCGTCTAATGAGAGGTGCTGTTTCATTGCTGTGGGGCGAGAGACCAATGAGTGATAGATATGAAAGAGGTCACATACATATTATCTATTAATTCGACATGCACATGTAAACTGGTTTTTAGGCATGACAGCAGTAGTTGTCAGCAAACACATGCACATGTGCTCATTCCATAACAGGCAAATTTAGCTATTACCATTCTGGTATCCATGGATAAAATAACTTGTTAACTATAACTTCAGCTAAATCAACGGATAAATGCTGAAAATATATTACCGGTTTTTCCTTTACTGTATATTGGCGAATCAGCAGAACAAATATCTGGTGGAATATACAGTAAATGTTGTCATAATTCTGCACTTAATCTTTGCACATTCTTAAAGACTGAAGGGGGAATACATTTCCTTATTGCAAATACATTTCCTTTTTGCAAAATACTTCTTGTTCCCACAATGTATAACCACTTTCCCTTAAGGCATCACAGTAACAAGTATAATAGTTTGCGAACATTTGTGGGGCTTTATTTCCAGTTAAAAAGGGTGTAATTTCTGCTCAATTAACCATAAAATTCCCAGAAAAATGTATTGGTTCTCTTGAGTTGTGGCTTTTTCCAAAACCTTTGGAAATGGCACAGACAATGCAAAATCAGTGTAAAACTCTCGCAATCCAGATAGTACACGGATAGCATGGGTTCCATGTTATTTATGGGATAGCTATTTTTAAGTGTTCTCCTTAGGGTCTTTTAGCTGGGCAGCCCACCTGGCTACTTTTTTATGCCATCTGCGGAAAAAGTTTCTTGAGAGAATACTTTTGTGATTAAACAAAGAACTTAGATGTATGTTTAAAGGGCATGTCCCCCCTTTTTGCCACTTTCTAATAATGTATTTATTGGTCTCCCAGCCCTACCAACCGCCATAATAGATTTTTTAGAAAGTGCCCCCGATTTTTACTTACATTACCTCTCTCCTCCACCGCACTCTCCTCCCGGCCCTTGCTTGCACAGACTGCAAGCAGGGGCGGGACCGGCAGCCACGTCTCTGACTGGCTGAGAGCCAATTTCTCAGGTCAAGACTCAGCCCTGTACCTGCATCTTAAGGAAAAGGGCATACCTTTTAAAGATTGTAAGCAACATCTTGGCAAGGAACATAACTATTTCAAGAAAGGTGTCAGGAGGCTATTTTTGTGAAAATGAAGAAACTAAGCCTGAATAGAGGGGGGAGGTTCGACACCCAACTGTCTCTGCCATGTACAATGCTGTTTTGATACCTCGTAACCTCAATGCAATCCACACCTTACATTCAGAAAATCCCTAACACCTGGCTGTCATATTCTAATTGGGACTTTCAAGGGTACTTATATTGCCAACAGTTCTTTGTACAGTCATTCTGAATTGAGAAAGACAGTCGGGTGACTAGCGAAACGTCTTCAAGAACTTAAACTTTAAGTCCAGTTGTCTAACTGAATACAACAGATATTCCTAATCGGATGAATGAGAACCTTCACAAGCATTTGTTAACTAGTTTTTGTAGAAAAGGCAGATAGAAAGCTTAGGGAGAGGGGGCCAAAAGGATAAAAAAGACATCCACTGAGCATAAAATAAGAAACACTTTCTTTAACAGAAGGCATCTTGCAGTCTCGTGCTATATGAATAGCATTGCCCACAAAAAAGAAACAGAAGTCATTTCTTACTCCCAGGTTCCCCAGAGTAAGGGGCGGAGATTGCAAAATACTACTTTATGTCCCTTACTTGTTTTTGTAAGATCCCAAAGCCACAAAAAGGGGGCACAGCAAACCTGCAACGCACTCTGTATGTGATCACATGTGCTTGTGCGGCCATGTTACATCTGGATTACCTTCACCTTCAGATGTTTTAAAACTACTGCAATCAAGAATGCTGGGTGTTTTAGTTTTCAAACATCTAGTTAGACATCCCTGACCTATATAATGAGCATGATGCAAGGCTGATTAGTATTCCCTTACAATATGAAGAAGGCTGTTTTTGTTTCAATGTAGTTTATACTGCATGAGCTTAAAGAGCATGTCAAACCTTAAAAGTATTGGCAAATAATTAATAATTAACTAGTTAAAACAGAGCACATTAATTTTCCCAACAACAAATTCCCCCATCCCTTCCCACCAGCTACTTTTCATTTTCATGCCATACGCGGGAAAATAGTTCTGGGGAGATTTTTATTTCCTCTTCCCCAAGGAATTAACTAAACAGATTTTGCTGAGATGTTGACTTGTTTTGTATGTTGATATTTTAAACAATGTCCATCCAGCCATATGTTATGTTTTTATTTATTTCAATTATTCACATTTTTGTTTTGCATAGTGAACTTTTCTCTAATTGCTACAAAACTAGCCCAAGCTGTAGTGGTTTTGAAAGAAAAACAGGAATCTGCTTTTGAGAATACAAACCATTTTCCGGCCATCAAGAATTACATAACTCAAATCATGGGAAGTGATGCTAATGATTACAGACTGGCATTTCATTATATGTCTAACACACACTTCTAGGTTTTACTTTTTTTTTGATTGGCCCTAATAGTTTCTGTAGGAGCAGAGACACCCTGCTTCAGGCTATGCATATTAGAGCCCATTCTTCTGGCTTTAGATGCTTTGTTTAATGACCAGAACGATTGGTTTGACTGGCTCACCCATTCAAATGTGAAATAATCAGCTGCAGCTAATATGACCAACTACAGATATTAATTCACTAACTAATACATGTTTGTGCTAACACTGCAAAACTATAATTACTTACAGTATTGTCTGTATTTATGATAATTAAAAATAACAACTAATTATACATGGAATCACCAATACATAATATACCTAGCACCACTCTCAAGATTTCATTCCTTGATAGGTCATAACTCCTTGCTTTAGTTTGGAGATTATTAATAAGAAAGTTGCTACTTTCCCCCCTTTGCTTTCCCGGAAAAATTGTGATAATATGGAATTTCTTAAAACCTGTCATAATTTTTAGCTGATTTTTTTCCCGCTGGACCTATGCAGGTGTGATTTGATTCTACACACAATATTGATCAGTTTTGATTAATCATCTGTATGAAAAAGAATATCTAATTGTGATTTAATCTGATTAATCAAACTGTGTATTTTTACATACAGAGTGCAGTTTTTATGGCAGCAAAAACTGTTTAATGTCTTAGTTTGAACCCTCAATTAGTCTTCATTAGAAGGCCATGGAGCTTTGTTATACTACCCTTCAGGATACCAACAGGCAACATCACTGGTATATAAAATCGTTGCACCTGCGGATTTGTGGATTTTCGAAAAACGTGAAAATTTGCGTAAAAATCCATTAAAGTCAATGAGAGAAAAATTTGCACATATCTGCCTAAATATAGGTAAAATAGCAATGGTAACTTACTGTACATGGCTCTGGGATCTGGGAAATGGTCTGGGGAACACGTACATATATCCAGAACTATCCAGAAATTCTTTCTGAATAATTTTAATGTATCCATTAAGAATTGCTTACAATAAATTTTAATACTCTCCAACCTGTTGATTTCAAGGACAGCGCACCATGTTAAGGCCACTGACGGGAGCTGCACTAATGGAGGGATAGGTGATGAGCGCTAAAGTCGAGGAACATCAATTTGACATCAATAATTATCAAAAATTCAATAATTATTAAAAATTCGGAAGTTCAAAATCTGGAATAGTTTGGGTCCATGCGAACTGGGTTCAAGTTCGGTCTAGTCCATCTCTTATCATGCACTTCCTACTGTGCCAGATGTCCCCCCTTAAAAATCCCTGCACTGGCCCCTGGATTTGAAGCATTCCAAGGGCACCAGGAATGTACAGTGCCAGAAGTACACTATAATGTAGGGGACAGCACTAACTGCATGTCATTTTGGCATCAAAACCACTGTGTTGGCCCTCCAGAATTGGTTAATAATTAAAGAACGTTCAGAGTAAATGTACAGCTGCGGTCGTACATTATCGATAACGCCGCGGGTATCGCTAAATTGTGATTGTCAAAAAAACTTATAGCGGGGGTTAGTCCTTAAATGGACTTTTGGGTGAAATTGGGTGAAAGCTCCACACAGAAAGCTCAAAAAGCAGAAAAAACTCTCTCCAACTCCTACACTGTCAGGTCGCCAATAAAAGGGACAGTTCAGTGGAAATTATCGATATTTGTTAATTGTTAGTTTGTGTAATGCCTTCTTAGTTATTCTACATATTAACTCCCATTTTGAAAAATCAGTTGATTTCCTTGGAATGTTCCTACAGTAATTTCTACTGATTGGCTGTTGATGGGTCAAAGATGCTCAGATACTACCAGGTGCTGGTCAAGGGCAAGACCATAACAGTCTCTATTAGGGGTCCTGCAAACAGGGAGTCAGAATTTCGGTTGTATTTATTTATACACAGACAAAATCTGAATTGGCAGATTAAGGTCATTGGGATGGAAAAATACTGCTCTTTTTTCTGAAAAGCATATGTATTTTCACTGAACTTCCCCTTTAACTCACTTTAACACACTGACAAAATGGCGCCTGTCTTGCTGTCTTTTATACCCAGGGGGTTGGCATGGAACAAAATAGCTGCCATTGGTGAATTTGATTACTTGAAAATCTTTGAAAATTTTCAAATGTGGGTTCGGAAAATCTGGAATGCCGAATTCCTGAGAATCCGCGAGTCCTGCAGATTCGCAAATCTTGGAGATCCGCAGTAGAACTGGGTTCGATCCTTGAGCCAGTCCATCAATAGTTAGTATTATTTCTCAAAGAATCTGAGTTGTTACAATCAGATTACAATCTGATTGTAACCAATTCTAATGGGAAAGAATGTGATAGTATCCAATCAGATTCTTGTTGAAAATTCTGATTGTAACTAATCAGAATTGGTTACATCAGATTCTTCAGAAAAATCTGATTGTCTGTTCCCCAGACCATTTCCAATGTCCCAGAGCCATTTACAGTAAGTTACTATATCATTTTTCAACATTTTCAAAAATTCCTTGAAAAATTTTCGAACGCAGTTCGGAATTAAAAGAAAGTGGAATTCTGAAAAATCCACAAGATCCTGGTTGGTTATATTTTTTCAGGTATACCACCAGCACAACACTAAAACTATTGTTGGTATACTACCCTTCAGGTATACTTCAGACAGCATCACTAACTCTGTTGGCATACTACATTTCAGGTATCTACCTGTGGTTGTATACCTCTCTATTGGTATACTACAATTCAGGTACACCACAAGGAAACATCAGTAACACCTTAGTGTTAGCACACAAGTAACCCATGTGTGTTCTTGGGCCCACACCTTTTTACTGTTCAAACCTAACAATTTACTTCCCACATATATAAACGAAGAAGGGGACTCCAACACCAGTATTCAACTGAAATACCCTTTGTGGTGTGCAGTTGAATACTGTTGTTGGAGTCCACTTCTTCGTTTATATATGGTGAAACATCAGTAACTCTATTGTTGCATACTACCTTTTAGGTATACCACCAGCCACTACTAGCCTGGTTGATATACTACCTTTCAGGTATTCAAACAGGCCACATACTACTGTAGCTCGGTTAAGCATACTACATTCTAGGTATAACCACCAGGCAACATCACTAACTGTGGTTTGGCCATCTTATGATCACTATATGGAAAAAGGATTAATGCTCCATTTGCACAAGAGACACTAGCAACATCAAAATAATGCTGAGTAAAGATGCAAAAAGTATCAGTTATTTGTTAAATAAGCGTTATTAAAACCTTTTACTGCTAAAGCAAACTCTACTATATTTTTTGGAATAAAAAAAAAATACATTTACATACAAGAAGAACATATATCTAACGATTTAAATTTCTAAATCATGAAAGGTATAAAATCATCATATTACCATTTGGTTTAGAGCAGTTAACAACTGCCTAAGTACATAGCCAACCATTATGCAAACAATTTAAATGTATAATCAAAACTGCCTGTGGTTGTATCTTATTAGGCGACCGTAGTAAATCGTTTGTGTCATCCTGCCTTAAAATAAAAAATCAGATCCATATGAAAAAGAATGTCCACAGTGAGTACAGAAAGGCAGTGCACCCTGTGACTTTAAGTATTAAATATCTCTCAATAGAGAGAGATTCCTGACATGTTTCAAGTTTTGTGACTAAAGGCTAGAAAATGAAAAACACAATAAATATACCCCAAAGTCTCTTTAAAGCACCAAACCTAAATGGTTGTTTTCTACATAATGCTAAGGAATATCTTAAACCACTAATAGTCTTATTTCTGATAAGTCCATTCAGCTCTAGGGAAAAACGTTAAATTCCAAAAATACAATAAACTATAGTCAGCCTTAAAATTTACCTCAATCTTCCCATGATTGGCAAATCAACATTTTACAGCAAACAGACAAATACATACAGTAAGTAACAGGGGTCCAAACTAAATCTGGATAAAACATTAGTTATTCCATTGAACTTTAACAGGTAAACATAAATGCTACATTTCAAAATAAGCGCCAATGCATATATGTTCTGCTATTATGGAGCCATTGTTTAATAATGCACCAATCAGGGGCAACCTCTAGGGTTTTTTCTGCCTGAGCAAACTTTTTATTGCTGCCCTTTCACCGCTGCTGCCAACTTACAGTGGCTGTGGCTTTGTGGATGGACGTGGCTAAAGTTTTACATTTTTGAACTTCCTATCACGTAGATTTTAAAGTTCCTCAGACAGTCAATTAGCAATAATGTAAATGACTAGAAACAATATTACATCCCTTTCTCAAACAACTTGAATTGCCACTACCATATTGCTCTATCAGGTTTTGTTGCTTAAATCAACTTATTCATAGCCTGTGTTATCATTTGATTAGACATTCCATATTTTCTGTAGTATAAAAGATTTGGCCAAAAGATTTGTAAGTCAAGGTAGACTCTTTCAGTAGCACCCTAACTAACCTAAGTAGTCTAAGTAGCTTCAAACTAACTAACGCTAACCTAACCATATAAAAGGATTTTAAAAACATCATATCTGTTACTAGGAAAATTGACCGGTCTAGGAAAAATTCACCACTGCCTGTTTGCTGCCTTTCTATTTCAGTCAGGGGTGCTGCCTGAGAAAATGTGTCTCACTCTGCCTAATGGTAGATGTGCCCTGGCACCAATGCATATATGCACTGCTATTATGGTGCCATTATTTAAAATAATGCACCAATGCATATATGTACTGCTATTATGATGCCATTATTTAGAATAATCACCAATGCATATATTTACTTGCTATTATGGTGACATTATTGAAATAAGCACAAAACCAATGCATATATGTACTGCTATTAAGTGCCATTATTGAAACAATCACCAATGCATATACTTTATTACTCATTATGGTGCCGTTATTTAAAATAATGCACCAATGCATATATGTACGTGCTATTATGGTGCCATTATTTAAAATAATGCATATATGTACTGCTATTATGGTGCCATTATTTAAAATAATGCACCAATGCATATATGTACTGCTATTATGGTGCCATTATTTAAAATAATGCCATATATGTACTGCTATTATGGTGCCTTATTAAAATATGCACCATGCATATATGTCTGCTATTATGTGCATTATTTAAAATAATGCACCAATGCATATATGTACTGCTATTATGGTGCCATTATTTAAAATAATGCACCAATGCATAAGTAGTGCTATTATGGAGTCATTATTTAAATAATGCACCATGCATTTGTAGTGCTATTATGGAGTCATTATTTAAAATAATGCACCAATGCATATTGTATGTACTGCTATTATGGTGCCATTATTACAAAGGTATTTTATGCCCAGCCAGTACTACAAGCCTGTCAGATTAATATCTGTGGTAGGAGGGAATATTAAAGCATAAAATATTTACTACTTAGATCTAATTAATGCTACTTATATATACATCCACCAAACTTGAAAATGTGGGGTCCACTTTGTATAATTTTGCTAGCATGTAACATGTAACACTGTACCCATAAAAGTTTGTTCATCAATCTAAGGAAACACAAGCATTCTATTTGGAATGGAATAGAAAACAATTGATGGATTACTTTGGGGTACTTCTAATGTGTACAGGTATGCTATATTGTAAATACCCATGTTTCATTTGATTATAATATGTACTTTGCAGTCACTTTTATGTTAGCTATTCCTGTGATTAAATGTTCCACTCATTTTGTTGATTCTGAAGATTCCTCAATTAAATGTTCTACAGATTCTGGTTGGTTCTGAAGCCTGTTTGCTGTTCCAAAGGGTAGTTAGGTCATAGGATTACCTTTCAATACTGCAATTAGTGCATAAGGATACTAGCATGAGAGCATGAAAGCAATAGTGCTAGCACTCCATATCTTTGTGACAATAGTGCTAGCACTCCATATCTTTGTGACAATAGTGCTAGCACTCCATATCTTTGTGACAATAGTGCTAGCACTCCATATCTTTGTGACAATAGTGCTAGCACTCCAATATCTTTTTGTGATCATGTTTTGCTCTAATTCCTGGTTCTCCTCAGCAGTGGAGTTTTGTCAGCAAGAGTTTTGTCAAAACTATTGCAGTCTTTTCTCATATCAATATTTTCCCACCATCCTAAGCTAGGCATTGAGTAATTAGAAAGGACAGGTCTTTGGAAAGAAATAATTGGTCATAAGGGTCACTTTTAGTCCACAAATTGCAGTACCGTATATACTTGAGTATAAGTCGATCCGAGTACAAGTCGAGGTACCTATTTTTTCCATGAAAAATTTGTAAAAAGTGATTGACTCTTGTATAAGTCGAGGGTTGAAATTTTGACCTCAACTGCCTTCTGATTCTGTATTGTTTTGAGGCTTTAGTTGCCATTTAAATGGATAGCAGAATTCCCATACATGAATCCCATACAGTAATAGCCAAATCCAGTACCAGTAACCTCCAATTCCTTGGCACTCCAGATGTTTTGAAAATACAACTCCCAGCATGCTTTGTGCTAGGAGTTTCAGTTTCTAAACATGTGGAGTGGCATGGTTCAGTAAACTTTTAATTAAGCTTACCATCATTTACAATTCTCCTGACCCCCATATAGTAAAGGATTCTCTGACCCCAATAGTTAAAAATGTCACCCGAGAGTTGTCGTTTCAAGCTGTCATTTGCACTGTACTAGCAATAGTTTATTTGCCACAAACTGAGGAGACCCATGAGATTTACAGCATCCAGATGAGCAGTGACAGTGCTGAGTGAGTCCAGCAGCCAGACTACAGGAAGCAGGAAGTGTAAAGGCAGATCAGATCCTTTAACTTTCTATGCAGGTTAACACAGCACCACCTACTGGTTACTATCCGCAATTGCAGAATTTGGATCTAAATTAGGACTTGACCCATCTTCATCCAACTGTGTCATTTGCTCCAGTAAGTTAAAACAAGGTGAGATAATCAGAATATGGAATGAATTATTCTAAAGAAAAGCGAATGTAATTATATGTATTTCTAGTTTAAAACATATTCATTTGATGTGTGTGGCATCATACATTCACTTTAAAGGAAACTTATACTATATTAATTGGAAAGAACATTTGGATTGAGCTGTTATACATGTGATACCAAAAAATATTATTTATTTATTTTCTTTTTGCTTCACAGACCAAAATGTACAGTTTATGGAGTGCCCTCAAGGGTATGAACGTATCAATGCCACATTTTGCCATGGTAAGAGAATAAAGGGCCATTTGTGCTTTCACTTGGCATTTTTTGCAATCTGTCTTAGTAAGCAAACTTTTGCAGTGGTGCACAGATGTACAACAATGCAAAACGTCTTGGCAGCAGAAGGAATTGTAAAATAAAAGGCATCTTCCATTATCTTAGTAATGAAATGAATTACTGTTAAATATTTTGTCTGAGATCTAAAATTTAATACCGGAATTTCCAGAAGTGGGCATGAGCAAACACAATTCTGACACAAGAGACCACAACAAATTGTGATGCACAGAGTATATTTTGTATGCACCTATCTAAATAGCTCTTGCAATCACACACGTTTATAAACACGTGCATTAGATGGAGGAATGATGAGGGTGATCTTATGTCTTTCAAGCAAAAACACACTCCATTATGTTGCTCATAATACAGCCCCTCCCCCTTTCCTTACTATGTGTTAAAATGTTCCACTTTCTATAAAAGCAAAGCATATTCCTCTGCAACTGCATGGAAAATTGGTTCAGCATTAAGATCATAAAAAAAGAAATACACCTCAACCACCCCCACCCCCCATATACACACACTTGTGTGGAAGTAGGGTGCTTTAGAAATTGATTTCTTTAGATTATGGGTGCCCAACAGGACATTGTGCAGTATTTCAGGTTAGTCTTGTATAATTCAGCTTTATAACTATTGCAGTTTTGGGGTTTGGGGTTGATTTCCTCTGGGGGATAGTTTCTACTGCACAAGGAAAGCTGGTACTTCAAAGTTATTTAAAGTAGCAAAAAAGACATTTCAGGTCTCCATTTGCTCAAGTAAACTTAAATTCTGCATTTATTTGACCTATATTTCTCAATCCCAGGGACATATCCTTGAAAAAATAGTTGGCAGCTTCCCCCAAGCTTTGGCATGTTCTATCAACATGTACACTAACCTCTCTATTAATACTGTGCCAAGAAATGTTTCAATGAAACAAAAAGTATACAATGATTAGTCTGGCCAGTGTCTCGACCAGGCTGCCAATTTTAATGAATGTTCACCTTTAATAGTTTTGGTGCTTCTTAATGCCAATCAATTAAAAAATCTAAATCTCCTTTACAAGGTTATAAATGTAATGATCTATAAATATTTACATAAAAAAATACCAGATGCTTCCCTTGTAGAAGTTGTGTTTAGAAATAAGTTAATTTAAAATAAAATATTGACCTTCTGTGAAATGCTAAATAAGCATGCATAAGATGACCTTTATATAAAAAGAAAAGGTGTACTACTAATGTTGGGAGAATTAAGTCATCCAATATAAATATCTGAGTTGCATACAAACAGAAAGCATTCATATATGATTTATCACAAGGAAATAAACATGAGCATTGCCATTGAGGTATTTCACAGTACAATAGCAGTCTGGCATCTGACCCTTGTTTGCTGACACCATTAATAAAGTTTGCTGATTTTACTTCACTCTTACTTGTATGGAAACAAGGCATAGGGACCTACTGCACCTTTTTTTTTACCTAATATTGGAGATTTTGGGACAGCTTTTGGTGGCAATCAGAGGGCCTCAGGTTTTTACTTCTGGTCCATTTGTTAATATGGAGTCTTTTTTGTGTGTTGATTTATTTTTTGATTTATATTGTGTTGATTTATTTTTTTAAGTAAAGATAGGCACCCAAATAAAACTTTAGAGACCTCCTTTCACATACTGTAAGTTACATGCAATGCCTGGAACATATTAGTTATTGATAAAAGTGAAAGAAGTAGGGAAAAAATGGAAACTCAATTTGTGCTGACTTTGACTGGGGCAAGTAAAAGAGTACTGCAAGCAGCTACTTAGCTTTTTATTTATGACTTAAAGGGCATTTATAGTGAAAAAAACACATTGCCCCTTTGCAAAGTTAAATTCATGTACTCTGTGCTGCCTTAATCCTATCTCCGTCAGTGACTTTGTTTAACCATGGTGTCAGATTTCTGTGCAGCACTCCCCCCTTCCCCCTCCCCTCTGTTACATCCTCCATGTCTCAACTCCTGCTAACCGACAAGTTTATCATGTGCAGTAAGAGTTAAAAGTTCAACATCCTGAAAAGCACACCCGCGCACAGTGGCCAATAGAAATCAAGCTGTCCTGGAGACACGGAAGAAGGAGAACAGTACAGTTTACAATCTCTCACTTTGTGACCCATCATCAATCCATGAAAGCTATTAAGAATGGGGGTCAAGTGCAGCCTTATATCTACCATCAAAGCTACCTCTCTCCCCCTACTAATGCTCTTATCTCTATGTTTATTACAGAGCAGGGTGGGGGAATCACGTCACAGGGATTTGATTGACCGTCCAAGTAGGAGTAGAGGAATGCAATCATGTATTCTTCTAACTGGTGTATCTCAGGACAGAGAGGGAATCTGAAAAAAGTGAAGACACTCTGGGGGAAGAAAGAAAAAACACATGGAAAGAAAGAAAAAAAAGTAAATTTTCCCACTATAGATGCCCTTTAAGGTGGGCATACACATTAATAGGAAAGACGGGAAATTTACTTTAAGTAAAGGGAGCCGATACTATCGTTATTGGTTGGATCCGTGTGTGCAGTCCCCATCCTATTTGTGCTGACAGGTATCAATGTGATCTGTCAGCACGATGCGATAGGGAACGCATGTACTTTATATGGCCACCTTTAAACTGCAGACAGAAAAGGCTTGGACATTTTAGCACACCTAATAAATAACTCCAGTAAAGCACTTTTTTCAATGTGGACGGACTCTATTTGCCATCTTTGAGTATCAGAAGAAATGTGCAAATGTTCTATTGGATTTATATCAGGACATATAGTAGGCCACTTCGGTACTGTTTTTTAACTATCATCTAAGAGGAAAGTTTCGGTTTATCCTGCTGATTATGCCATGCACAGGGGTAGCAAAGCACCTGTAATGCACCCTAAACTTTCAAAGTATGGTCTGAAGTATAATTTTTAATTTGGAATTATATCTAAAACTGCAAAGACAGAACTGGCTTTTTATATTTGTTTTTCAGAAGTGGGTTGTTCTTCTCTGGAGACTACTTTAGGTCAGACAGCAGCATATGGTGTGACTTGTTATTGTTGTACCTTGATTATAGAGGTCAGCCAGGATTTATAAAGTGTCCCATGTTTTTTTTTTTAATTCTTTATTTTATTGACACTGTACTGTTCACATATATAAAATCATTGTAGGACTGAGATGGATTAGTTATGGTTCATCCGTATTTGTTCAATAAAAACATAACAATGTCAGTTTTTTTAACAATATAGAAAAGTGAAATATAACTAAATAATGAACAAATATTAGGAAGGGGTAGGATATTGGAAAAAGAGGGGTAATAGGAAGGTGGGGGTAGGTGGGGGGAAGAGAGATCAGGCTCTTACATTATATTAAACCTTATTATTCATTATTATAAAGTATACTTTGTAAATACACAGTGTTTAACGGTTAGGTTGTGATTAAAGATTTGTATTGGTGGGTGTCCATAAAGAGGATCCAGGGGGACCAGGTTTGTGTGAATTTCCGTTCTGTGTTCTGGATTGTAGCTGTTAATTCCTCCATCCTCTTTAGGTGGTTAAGTTCTTGTATCCAGATATGGACTGGGGGGGTGATGTTTTTTTTCCAGTATCTTGGGATTGTTGTGCGGCCTGCGATTAGAAAGAAGCGGAGAAGGTTCCTCCGTGCTGATTCTATTGGCATTGGTAGCATAGATAATATTATAATAGGCAGTGTGCATGGGATTTTGTTGAGAGTTATTTGTTCGTAAATTGTAACTATAGTTTTCCAGTATGGTTGAATTAGTGGACAGTTAAACCAGATGTGGGCGTGGGTTCCAATGTCTTGGTTACATCGCCAGCATGTGTTGGGTATTGATGAGGATATTTTATGTAGATCTGAGGGGCATCGATACCATCTTGCGAGGATTTTATAGTTTTTTCCAGTGCGTAGTTTGATATTGATAGTTTGTAGGTAAGTATGAAGCTTTGAGACCATTGATCAGGTGGGAAGGTTGTCTTTAGTTCTTGTTCCCATTTTAGGGCGTATGATGGTAGGTGCTGTGATGATTTAAGTTGTAGAATTTTATAGATCCTGGAAATTGTGTGGGTAGGGGGGGTAGAGGTTGAGCATAGCTGTTCGAACGTGGTTGAGTTGTCTTCATGGTGGATGTTTTTCAGTATATTGTTGGTAAAGTGGGTAAGTTGAGTATATTGGAACCAGAATTGGGGTTGGGGGTTATTGTCTCCTATTATTTCTTGTGGGGGTTTTAGGTTTGTCGCTGATGTTATTTGACCAATTGTAGGGTTGTCTTGGTTGGTCCAGTGTAGGAATGAGTTTCTCTTTTGTGTCCTGAGGCTAATGCATGTGTTAAGAACAACTGGCATAATGACATGCAATGCAGTCTAATAATATATAGCCATTCATATGACAAGATGTCAGAATAGATGGGGTTGGAATTTCAGTGGCAAAATTTGCCTCACTTGCTTTACTGAGCCTGGGAGCATTCTGGCAGAGGTTACAGATGACCCAGGACGCAGCAGGGCAAGAGTGCCAATGATGAGAACAATGGATAATCAAATGGTTAAGCAAACCAGAAAGTCACTGATAGGCAGCAGCTTGGAGTGGAATATGGAAGTGTAGCAACATGAAACCAGGAGAAGCTTGAAGTAGAATATGGATGTCTAGTAACAGGAGACCAGGGACTGTAGCAGGACACCAGGAGCAAATTAAGGGAGAATAATTGGAACAGGGCAACAGGAGGCCAGGAACAAGTAACAGCACTGGAACAGAGCTAAACTATACAAAGCCTAGGAAAAACATCTATCAGCTCTTACATCGCGGGAATTCAACAGTTAAAGAGGCACTTCCAGGTATGACGTCAGTGCCTATGCACACAAGGCCACGCATGACCTCAGTACCTGCTTTTTAAAAAATATATATTTAAAGCCCAGATTTGGTGCTTTTGTGCCATGTGGTGGTCGAGATCATCTCCCCCCTCAAATTTCCACGCAAATTTGGAATGACTAAGGAGAAATTCACTGGATCTTCTTTTGCAACTAAGCTTCAGAAGGTCCTCCAAACATTCACCCTCCCCATTGACCCGCAGCTGCCACCAGGGAGACCAGCTGCAACTTCGTGGCTTCTATGGGGTAAGACTTGGGAGCACAAGCTATATAGCTTATGGTGAAGTGGGCTTAAAAGAGAAAAAGTCCTCCACAGAGCATAAAATGAAATAGAGCCTTCTCATGAGAAAAGTTACACAGCCTAAGGTACACAGCCTCAGGCTTTAAACATAGCATTGCCCAAATAATCGAAGAAATGAGGAATCATTTTTTCTTTCCTGCATACCCAGAGAAATTGATGAATACATACAGTTTCCACTTTATGTCCTCTATGACACACAGATATTACTTCCTGTGTAGTATACAGTAGTTTTTTTGAGTTGCTAAGACATATTTTACAAAGAGCACATAATTGGGTGTAATACTGAAACAGACATTAAAGTTTCTTTAAGTTTTTATTTGTCTAAACACATGCAGATGCTTTAGCAGTGACAGAGGTGTGGCTAAACCTTATATTTTGACTATTCCATTTAAAATAGTGGTACCAGCTCTGTTAGTACTTTATATATTTTGTCATGTACCTTGTACAGGTCAGTACTATACTTTATATACATTTATTTATGGCCATTAGATACACCTTTCCTATAGGTGATATTATATACCCCCTCCACATTTGTAGCTTCTAGAAACTTAATGCACTCCTATGAACTTATAATAATAATCTTATACTATAAGAAGTATATTATATATATTATACATAAGACTATGGATTTTACATTGTAGAAGCAGTGGAATATTTCCTTCTAAAAAAAAATCACCAAGCTACGTAGTGAATTGAGCCCAATTCAACATAGTTTCAGTTAAGAGTTTAAAGGCAGAGGTTCTAGTTCTTTATCATAAAAGCATATCCCAAATCAGTAAAGAGTATAATTTACTGAACGGTCATTAGTGCCATCTTAACTGAAGTGGGCTCTGTTTTCAAGATTAATTAGGGAAGAGCTGAGTGGCTGCTACATATGTACACACACCTAGTTGTGGTACTTTTGTATTATTTATGTAATTATTGTTTGCAATTATCCCTTTTATAATGTACATTGCTGCATACCCATGTGGTGCTTTGTAAACAAATGCATACATATATACATGCATATATATTAATCACTAACATCCAGTATAATCTTTTGAATAAAGTATAGACAAATCCAGCAATTATACCCATAACATTTAAATTTGTTTTTTTATTTATAAAAAAAAGTAATTAAGTGTGTCTATGGAATATGGAATGGTGGGCTCAATTTACTGGTTTAAATTTATAGTATTTATTATGGTGTTCCTTTTAAAGATATAAATATTAAAAATAGGTAACCAGATGCACTCTAAGCCGAAAAGTAAGCCAAAAAGCACCCCCCTAAAAACATCAATACAACAAAAGAAAAGGCAACGTAGGGGATAATGTGCTATAACAAATATTTTATTGTACATAGAGATAGAGCCCCCGATTGGGATACTCCTACGCCCACTGCCCCACTACAGATGTTATAACCAGAACAATTTGCACCTTAATACAAATCAGAATATGGTAAACAATAAGGAAAACAATAAGTCACATGTTTGTCAGCAGAGGGAGACCATGGAGATCCAGTGTAATAGGTACAAAATGCTGGTAAGGGGGGGAAGCGACCAAGCTCCAAATGCGTTTCGCTCTACTACTGAGCTTCCTCAATGGCGCTAAGTCACTCTTCCTTTACGGAAGTTTATAACCCAATCAGGATTGCGGGGCACAGTTACATCATATGCATTTGTCTCGCGAGAGGGACAGACCATTCAAATAACATGTACTGTCCATTCTCGCGTGAATTGCCACGGTCCACCATTTTCTATCCTGACCGTACAGAATGTTGCCCTTATTCGGCAACTCATTACCATATTACAAATAAATAGCTTTAAAGAAGATGCGAAATACCCAGCATATTGAAACCTGAATACACTTAATACCCAATGGTATCATAACACATAATTTGGAAACGGTAACACATAAGTGGACCATGTCACACATGAGCCTAATTATACGCCATATATACAGAAATAATCAGCCCAGCATTATATACAAAATTAAGAGGTATTTCTTTTCATATAAAGTAGGGCATCCCTGCCCACCCCCAACCACCGCGTGAGATTGTTAAAAAAAAAGATTCAGAAAGATACTTACAGCCCCACGCTCCTGCGGCGCACTGATCCGGCTCCCTGCTTGCCGGAACTAGCAAATGGGCCGGAAAGGGAAGCCACGGCTGCGATTGGCTGAGAGGCAGCCAATCACAGATGCAGTCAATGGAGAGGTCTGTAAGTAGAGTTTTGCTTTTTTTTTTAACAATCTGTCACAGCAGTTGGGGGTGGGCAGGGATGCCCTACGCTACAGAAAATGCTTTTAGGTGAAGGGAGGGATCAGCAGGGAGGGGGGGGGGCTCCCGCTCCCCTGTGCATTCCACTGTTCTCTCAGAGGAAAAGGAGGAGACAGAAAACTTTTGAACATGAAGACCGGTCCTACACTTCAGTTTCCTAGACTTTGGACTAGCACTGCAGGAGAACCATAAGGAGCCTACACAGTGGGGCCAGTAGTGGGTTACATTTTGGTTTGTGAGGTGGACATGCCCTTTAATAATCATATTATTTTCTTTTTTAAGCAAAAAATAATGAATATAAATTTTCTAAACAGAGATTGTATTTTAAATATTGATACAATTTGTTTAAATGTAAATAAAACTAATTAATATGTCTGTTTATAATACTTTAGATTAACTAGTATAATTTTTTTTATATATTTGTAGATATCAATGAATGTCGATTGCAAGGTATGTGCCCAAATGGTGAATGCCTGAATACTATTGGTAGTTATAGATGCAGGTGCAAACCAGGATTTGTGCCAGATCACTTATTATCTTCTTGTGTTGGTAAGTAAAAGCATCAGTTGCTTTACCTTTTCTTTTCTGTTCTTCTTTCTCTCTTTCTAAACATTTGTGGGCCTCATAAAATTTTGTTTCCTGAATATAAATCAAAAAAGGGGGTCAAGAAGTTTTTACATGAAAATGCTTATTTGTGTTATTAATTTGGCTGTGTATGCCAGCCGTAAAACGTAAAACTAGGTGCACACTGGTTTACAATATACCCTAATACAGCCAATACACTGTATTGGGTAAAAATGACTGTCATGTCTAAAGTATTTTTTTTGTAAACTATTAAGGAAATAAATCTGCTGAGAAACAACTGTTGCAGCAAAAAGTTTATATTTAAACCAAATCAACAGAAATATAGCACCACATGGTTAAATATCGACCTTACAGTGAGATTGTCATTGAGAAATGCAGCATTCTGTTTTTTCTTTAGGCTACAGAGCATTGGATTAAGACTATTTAATGTAATTTGTATTTGAATGCAGAAATGCTGATTAATTTGATTCATTGTTATATAAACTATAGACAAGGAGGGCACTTTAAATAGCACTGACATTCTGCAGAGAAGACACTGTGACCAATTTATGCATTACTTCACTCTGTCATTGCTCACTCTTGAACTGAGCTACTATATTTGATGGATTCCAGAGAATGTCATTTTTAGGCATTGCTGTTATTTATCTTGGCTCGCAAAACAGTTACTGCACTGCTGATCCAGATATAGTTTTATCTTATTTAATTGCACTGAAACAATTTCCAGGTTTCATCATCATGGGATTAGGACCTTCAGTATGTACATAACTTTTCTTTAAATATATTACATAGTAAACTCAAATAAATTTAAATCTAATTTTATAATTGATAATGTGATGTATCTTGGACACAGGTGATCATTCGTATTTATGCAAGACATCTGTTATCTAAATAAGTAGTACTCTATCAGGCTCATTTACCCAGAGCCGCTACCACTCTGGGTAAAAGTCCTGTTTGCGATTTAATATCGCGTTTGCAAATATGGGTAAATCCCAGTAGGGATTTAGCCACTGCGGGATTTTAACGCCAGCTATCTGCTGGCGTTAAAATCCTACGCTAAAATGAGCGCAAACGCGATATTAAATCGCGAGTGTCGGATGCGCGGGTGATTTTTGCGTAACCCGCGCATCCAACGCGAATATGGAGCTAAAGTCGCGCTAACCGGTAGCAAACCAGTTAGCGTGACTTTAACTCCATATATTTGCCCAGCGAGTCTGGGTAAATGAGGCCTAATATCTTTTATATTGTGTTCTGCTGTGGGTTCATAGGTCAATAATAGCAATTATATTTCTTGTGTTATTTGCCAATAAGATTTTTGTCTACAAAATACTTCCTCTCATTACCATCTACTGGAGAGAACATTTTGAAAACACATAAAACACATTTGATTAACGCAGAATATCTAGGAACAAAATAAGAAATTTATTAAGCTATTTTAAGACTGACTATAAGTTGCTTTTTTCTAAATAAAATAATATTCATTGATTCATGTCATGTATGTAAACACATACAATGGATTACTTAGTGCAACTGATCTGGGGTTCAGAGCCATATATACATTACACTCCTGTTATTTATGTGATTTTCATCAAAATGTTTTAGTAATTCCTTCAAGAAAGAGATTTACATGCTAAAACTATATTTAAAGAGTCTTGTGATCACAGTGATGTGTTGCTTGTCGTTTTAAATGTTTGTTTTTCAAATAAACTATTTACTACAACAAGCTGTTCTGCTACTTTCTTATTACCCCGCCCTGCAAAGGATGGTAACAGACATGCCTAATTTTCATCCTGGGAGAGAATGAGCATCTCAATCTACCATAGCTAAAGTGACTAGACCATCTACTGAAAATGTTCCTCTGCTGGATATTTTTGTGGGAATTGTCTTTGCTGTGAAAATTATATTTTTAGGAAGATTTGCGTTGTAACTGGAAAAAATATTTTTTACATAAAATCAACCTTGTGTTTTCTGTCGTCTATTCAACAGCCTTGTACAAGATGAAAAAAAAATGCATCAGGACAGTGATGCATATACTGAATTTTATCAGAACACTAAGTGGTTTTGAATGAAATAGTGTATTCATGTTTCAAAAGCCAAATCACGTGGTTAATTTGCTTAGCAGGCCTAAGGATACAAACCAGTGAATCAATAAAAAAAAAATAAAGGGTTAATTTAAATGTAAGGCATCAGTCACCATATAAATCAGTTAGGAAAATTGTCATTTTTGATTTATATTATTTTATGCCTTGTGCAGACAAGAAAAATGTACTCTTATGCAGCATGCATTAGCATTTCTATGCAGTGGGTTACATTTTATCTGCCCCTTTTATGTGTGTCTGAGGTACCCATTGATGCCTGGGATTAATTTGAATTTTTATGAGTCCAAGGTATAAGCTAGGCTCTAAAGCAGTGTATTCAGCACATTTAGAAGTAAAAATAACATTACTAAACATGGGTCTGCAAGTGGTCTGCTTTAGTGTAATATATTCCCACAGTGTAAATTAATAAAACTTAGTTAAACAATTAACTTTATATTCAATAAATAAGCTAAATGCATTGTATTTTGGCTATGTGATGCATTCCCAGCATCCCTCCATACATGATATTTGCAATGCTGGTTATCTGTAGGTTTGAGTGTACAGTGTTGTAGGGGTTTTAGTCCTGTAGCTGCATCTAAAACAAGGTACGTCCCATTCTTATTATTATTAGTACAGCCATTGGTATTTGATAGTATCCAATATTATCAGTGGAATGGCCATACTTTATCCTTCCAATCTACCATTTCTTCCTACCCTTGTATCCACACCACCCCGTACCTAATATCTTAATGTCATCTGTACTATGTTACACCTCAGCTTTCCATTGAGGCTATTCTGCAGTGGGCCTAACCCTCTTTCATCCTCTTCTCTATACCACCTTCACCCCTGTACATAACCCCTCCCTTTTATCTCCCTACCATTGAAGTCACCTTAGTTTATGGTGTTAGCTTGGGATAAGGTAACTGTTCAGTGGGTGTTTGGTGGCTAAAGCTGGATATTCTGAATATAACAGGATATATATTTTGTTTTGAAGTGGAATAAATAATCTGTTCCCAGAAGGTAATTTTCTTTCTTTTTCCATCCTAGAGAGTTTGTGTGGGAGATGTTAGCTTAAAGGGTATCTATAGTGGGAAAATGAACTATTATTTTTTTCTTTTTTTTCTTCATATGTTCTATAATTCTTCCCAACCCCCAGAGTGTTTTCACTTTCTTCAGTTTCCCTCTGTGTCCTAAGGTACACAAATTAAAAGAATAGGTGATTGCATTCCTCTACTCCTACTTGTACTGTCAATCAAATCCCTGTAATGTCATCCTCTTCCCTGCTTAAGTTCCTCCCTCGTCCCTGCTCTGTTACAAACAGAACATAAGCAGGGGGAGAGAGGTAGCTTTGACTGCAGAGATAAGGCTGCATTTGACCCCCCTTCTTGATTGCTTTCATTGATTGATGAAGGGTCACAAAGAGAGAGATTGTATTGCGGCAGTAAACTACTGTTCTCCCTTCTCTTCCGTGTCTCCAGGACAGCTTGCTTTCTATTGGCCACTGTGTATGGGTGTGTTTTTCAGGATGTTGAACTTTTAACTAATGTGACACATGATAAGCTTGTCGCGCAGCCGGGGTTAAGACATGGAGGAGGTAACAGGGGAAGGGGGGAGTGCTGCCGAGAGATCTGACACCATGGGAAAAACAGAGTCATTGACAGAGGTAGGATAAAGGCAGCACAAAGTACATGAATTTAACTTTGCAATGGGGCAATTTGTGTTTTTAACTACAGATGCCTATAAAGCTGTTATTTGCCTCCACCCCCATGTTACTGCTTTTTGAATTATGTTGTTATTATTCTGTATTTTTGCATCACTAAATGTTCTTACTATGAATATACTTGAGCACATTCGTATGTGGAGTATTTGTGTGTGTCCCCTTTATTGCCATATGTAGGTGAGGTTTCTGGCATATCCACTGGTTTGTCCTCCAGGCCTATAGTCTTCTACAAACCTTGTGTATAGGCCATTAAAGTGTCTTTACTAGTCTTTATATGTAATTTGTGGGGAATTGTGTGTTTGTAATTAATGCTTGATTTTTTTTTTGCATTTTGACTTTTGTATATGTTGGGTTTTATTGTACCTTTTTTAAAAAAAATACTGTTCTATTTGTGTATAAAGTTAAACAAAGTAAGTGGAAATTTTTTGTTGATTTTTTTTCATTGGTTTCACAACTAGGAGGACTGGCAAATGTTTTACATATTAAATGTATTATTCCTGACTAAAAGGTAAATGTTGCCAATGAAAGCACTTCTGGGAGGCTTAATTTTTTGTTTTTGTAATGTGAAATGTTCTCTTTTTCTTTATTTTAGTTGATAATAATCCCATTGTGTCTGAAGAGAAAGGGCCCTGTTACAGGTTTTTCAGCCCAGGAAAACAGTGCCTGCATCCTATTGCAGTTCAACTTAGCCAACAGATCTGTTGTTGTACTGTGGGAAAAGCCTGGGGTCCTCACTGCGAGAAATGCCCTGTTCCTGGAACAGGTAAAATTATGAAAATTATAATACAGTCATTTCATTATATTGGAAAGGAATTGTTTATGGGATTGTTTTCTTAAGAGGCATGATTACCCCTCAAATAAAAAAAGGCAAATCACCTCTCCAACTCAATAGTTATATAAAGCTGACAGATGAAAGACTAATCTGTTGTGCAGCAAATGTTCCTTTGCCTCTTAAAAGGGTTCTGCCTCCTCTCCAAGCTTGCACATGCTAAGAGGAGACAGCTAGAGGAATAGCTTACAATCATTGGCTATGATGTACACTGTAACATCCATGAATGACAGTTGCTAATTAGCAGAACCAGGAAGCAGAAAGAGGGACATTGTGCAGCATTACAGGTTTGTTGTACAGTATATCTGTCAGCTTTCTAACTATTGCAGTTTGGGGGGTTATTTACCTATATACATTATTTTATTTGGGGGGTAGACTTGTATAATGCATAAAATTAAATTAATGTTTTTCAAAGGAGTGTATTAAGAGCTACATGTTCTCCGTGATTAAAATAATAATCAATCCAATAGGAACAAGTCACGTAATCACGTAGATGTTTGTTTTCTCTTTTTCGGTTAATTATTGTGGAAAAATGCACAAGCACATGTATTTTGGTGTAAATTGTTTAACAGTTGCCAACCAGCGCCTTCTGTTATTACTTGTCCTTTGCTTTGACAATGAATATTTTAAAGACTTAATATGCTTACATTCCACTTGGAACGTGCAGCAAATATTTCTTTCCCTAATTCAAACCACTACCTTACCTAATATGTTCCTTTGCTTTATGGGCCAACAGTATATATCAAATAGCACAGCACAAACACAAGTTTCAAAACTGGATTTAAGGGTACTTAACCCATTTATTATTGCCAAATAGCACAACAAGGCAAAACAACGTTTCTGGTGGTAAACCTCCCTTCATCTGGGGACACTGTTGATTAATGCACATTCCAGGTCCCATATAATATTGTGGAGTCTGTGCTAGTGCACATATAAAAAATATAAACAGGTGTAGAAATATGTGGGTTTTAGATACATGATATTAAAAATAAAAAACATCCAACCACATAAAGATAACTGATATTTAAAGTATTAAAGCAACACAATAGAAATTTCCACCCAACTCTGCCAATGAATACCCGGGGTTATCACCTAAAGTGCTAGGTCCTCACCCCTGGGTTTAGCTTGCTTAAGCAGAACGAAGCTGTTAAACTTTGCTTTGTGCGGCTGCCTCAATCCATCCCCCATTAGCCCAGGGATGGACCAATAGGAAGACACACTTCTTGCACAATGAGTTTTCCTATTGGTCAGGCCGCAGGACTGAAATGGAACACGAAAATATTGACAGCTTTGTGCAGATTAAGCAGGCTAAACCCAGGGGTGAGGGCCTAGCACTCTAGGTACAAGTGCACCATAAGAGAAGAGAAGCGGGGCTGAGGGGAGTATAATTGTCAGAATTACCTTGGGACATTTTATGGGCTGCCACTCATCTGTTTGGTTGCGTTTCATTGGAAAAGTTTGTTTCCTTCGATTAGTGTAACAAACTTTATTACCCCCCTTTACTGGATTCTAATAAAAATGGAAGACCTCTAATACTTGAAGGGCTAGCTTATCTTCTTATGGTACAACGATGCTTTGGGAGCATGCTGTATTCAAAAATTACAATATACAAACAATGACAACCCAGGCAGCAGGCTTTTAAAACAAACTTTAAAGGTACAGTACAACAACATTTTCATGAATTCCCCTATTGAGATTTAAATGGTTAATCTAATTGGGCTTTATTTTCTAATTTACCAATCCAGTGTAAGATAAAAACTATTTCCAGCTTTACCTCAGGCAATGGGAATAATAGGTTAAAAGCAATGAAAAAAAATACAATAAAAATGATTGCTTAAAGGGTTTAGTAGTATATCCTTGCCTTTAATTATATCTGTGACTTATCATGTGTTCCTCACATATGATTTAGAGTTTTGTTTCCACAGACTATTCGCTCAAATGCAACACTATAATTGCCTTATAGAAAAAGAGGAAAATAATGTGTGACCTTTCACATTATTCAGGTTTTAACATTATGCAGCAGGAAATGGAAATACAGAACTGCATCATACTACATATTAGAATTGTATAACAGTCAATTGAATTTGCCAGTAAACTGAGAAATGTGGACACCTTTTATTACAACAGAAGTGTTCACTTAATGCATATATTTAAAATTGTTTAGTGATGACCATTTTAACAAAAGCAGCATAACCGTTATGGGATGTTTACTTTTAATGTTAAATTGCCCAGGATACCCTGTTTATCCAATATGTGAAACATTCACCACAGTGAATTTTTATTCTGTAAATTATAAAGTAAAAATGGAGAATTATCTGGACACATGTCTGTGGGTGTCATGAGAATGAACATCATATTTAAATTCTTGATTGAAAACTGTTTTGAACTATTATGAGAAATATAAACTATTCTGAAAGTATTGCAGTTACTTTTGTGCTTTTGTTACTGTTCAGTTTGTTATGAAGTAAAGGATTCCTTTGAAGGACAGCCATAGGTTCATGTGGCATACAGTACAGTCAACAGGTTACATCCATAGGATGCTTCCTATAGAATGAAGAACACTAATGATCATAATGTTTGTAGTAACAATGTTTGTAGTAACATTTCTAAGTAAAAAAAACTACACTAGTTTGTTTGTTTTTACTGTGCAACAGCCCAGTGACCACATTATTGAAAATCACATTCTTCAAAGTCAACTGTCTCATGGGACAGACAAGTGCTAGTTTTCATGTGACATGGCTTTTTCCTTTTTACATGATTTCCCATCACTTACATGTGTAAAACTATGGTAAAAACATACATGTCATGTGGAAGATAGCTTTTTTTGATATGTTTGTACTTGGAATACCAACATTTTTACTTTATTGTTGAATAGTAAAGGAGCCTATTCAGAGACATGAGTTTCAAGTCAAATTGGAACATAATTACAAATAGAGATGTCCGAACTTCGCAAAATACGGTCTGCTCGAAAATTTTCGAAAATACGTATTTATGGAAATAAGAGAAATCCTTGTATTTTCGAAAATTTTCGAAATTACGTGTTTTCTCGTATTTTCGGAAATTTTCGAAAATACTTGAAAACTCCTATTTTCGAAAATTTTCGAAAATACTAAAAATCCGCGAATCGGAAGTTCGGAAGGCGGAAAATCTGGAAAATCCGTAAAAACCCACCGTTCGCGAACGGGATAAATCCGCGGCGGATCCTTGTTCGGATCCGCGAACCGGCCATCCCTAATTACAAATAATTCTAGGGGCCAGAACTCATTGAATATATTAACACATTTATTACATACACAAGTACACATAGATATAATGTCTGGTCAATAAAATTAATTGTATTCATAAAGAAAAAACATAAACGAGAGTCAGATATTAGGATAAACAATCCCTAATAGACACCTGTCATCTTCCTTTTAATGGATAAAACCCAATAGTAAACGTATATTTATAAAATTATGCAGATACCTAAAAGTGCCACTTAATTGTGAACCATAAAAAGTACAATATCATAAAAATATCCACAGATTAATGAGAGGTAGATATAAACTAGGACAAGTGGGATAAACCTGTCTCGCAAAAGGGAATCCTAGATAGTTGAGAAATAAAAGAGTAATATCAAGTCCTCCAAAATTATAGCCACACTCCCACCATGTATTTTAAACTGGTAGTCCCCAACTGGTGATGGGACAGCAATAGAACTTATAGATTGTAATGGCACAGTCACAAAGGCGACATTATTAACTCAGAAATATCACTTAATTCAGTCTTCCAATACTCACAGACCCAACAGCAGGCTCCTCCGCTAAATATGGGTAACCTAGAATCCGCTGGGGAACAAACACCCATCTGAACCTGAATGCCGCAACCACACATGTGACAAGCACGCCTACTAGAGTAGTAAGCTGATCAAGTAAAACGCATTGTGGAGAATTAATAGCTATTGAGTTTTTTTAATACATTTTAGATAGCTGTATAATTTTAGAAATAAATGTTTGGGCTTTATACATTATAATGCTGGTTTATGTTTCTTCTTTATGAATCCAATTTATATTATATTGACCGGTGATTATATCTATGTGTAGTTGTGAATGTAATAAATGTGTTAATATATTAAATCCTGAATCTGATTAGTGAATCCTGGCCCCTGGAATTATTTCTATTTTCTATTAAACTAAGACTGCCTTAAAGACACATTTTACTCATGCAGTAAGTGACTACTGCACAGACAAGTGCTAGTCTCCATGGGACATGACTTTTCCGCATTTTGCATGATTTCCCATCACTTACATGTGTAAAACTATGGTAAAACATACGTATGTCTAAAGTCATGTTTTTTTACAGTTTATTAGAGTCAGGGTCTCTAATACACCTACTATTTTGAAAATTGCCAGGAGAGGGCAGACTGGGGAGTAGTCAGAAAGTTAATGCTCATGTATAGTCTCTCTTTCAGCATAGCTTTATTACATTATATTTATTTTTATTACATTACATTATTTTTTTTTTTTAATTTTTATGTCATAATATTCTAACAGTAACACTAGTTTTACCTTTACAGTTTAGTACATACTATTCTATTAAAGTGAAAATGTCTGTGGGAACATTGCCAATGTCTTGTTTATTCATCAGGCTATTCTGTTCTTACAGGCAATATTTAAGGATAGTACTTTACTTTGAAATTGCGAGGATTTCTTGTATTTTCGAAAATGTGCGAAAATACATATTTTCGAAAATTTTTGAACTCACAAGGATTTCTGGTATTTTCGAAAATTTTCGAAATTACGAGGATTTCTGGTATTTTCGAAAATATGACTAAAACGCATGTCTCCATAATCTCCCGTAGGAAACAATGGATAGCCCTGGTGAATATGACCTCAAGTTTCACAATATATTCTATCTCCAGAGACGCTAAAGCTGCCTTATTTATAAAACCGCTCATTTTCGCTTTCGCCTTTACGGAAAAGTATCGTTGAGGCGATGTGTGGCGATAGTTTTTGCCTTATTCATTGTGTTAAGTGTGGTACCACTGCGAAAAGAGAGGTTGCTCTCTAGTGTTATCTCTAGAGTTATCTTTGTCACTTTTTTATTTAAAGCCATTTATAAATAGGTGGATTTTTGCCTTTTTGCCCCTTTTCTCCCTTTTGTTGCATTTTTTGCAGTTTAAACAGAATTTTTGCCAAACATCATTACTTACTGGAATGTTCCATTAACATGACTATTTCTTACACAGCACTATGGTATGTTCCCATATTAATGGAACTTGTTTGATAATTAGCTGCAGTTTGCTGGAAAGCAATACTAAAAAATGTGTCCTATTAATAAAATAAAATTCGCTTTTTGAGTTTTACACTATTTACCGTGTCCTATTAATAAAATAGAGAAAATTCACCTTTTGAGTTTTACACTATTTATCATATCCTATTATTTAAATAGAGAAAATTCCCTTTTTGAGTTTTATACTATTTATATCTTTGGCTGAAAAAAACACCAAATTTTTATTTTAAATAACAAAGATAGGTGTTCAGTGTGTATTAACCAATTTATTTTATTTTATTTTATTGGTAAATAAAGAAAATCGGAACATTTAAAAAGAAAAATCTTTAAAAAGCGAAAAATTAACCTTAAAAAAAGCAAAATCTCAGATCGTATTACAGTTAATGCTGGAAAATAGTCTAATACCCCCTGGGTACTTATTAGTATTGAGAAACACTCCACAATGTACTGACACCTCCATGGACCCATTGGCAGGCTAAATAAATGGCCACTTATGCGTGAGAAAATGCGAAATGTAGCGGTAATGACATTTCGCCACTGGTTATCACTACTTTATAAATAGAGAAAAACGCTGCGTTAAAGAAGGCGAAAAGTTTAAAGAACCTTTATAAATATGCCCCTATATCTATGGGTTATACTTAGTACATCAGAAAGCTTGTTTTGTAAATAGATTGTGAAATGTTACTTTCAAAAAAAAATATTCAGATTATAAATATAATAAACATTGTTTCTATGGAGATATTTATTTAATTTATTTATTTTATTTTTTTTAAAAACTGTTAAGATGAAAAGTACTTGGGACAAGGATATAGGATTGGTATTTTCTACCTCGCAATATTCTTTCTTGAGCACCAGCCCAAAGTAAACTGATTCTGCCAGTCGTTTCCCCTGGCTTCAGCACTATCTCTAATACAGGAATAGTCCAGGACTAACATAGCAAATGAAAACTGCATGTGCTGTAACTCCTCAACAAACTATATTGTGAGGTAGGAAATATCAATCCTCCCTCCCTGCTCCAGGTACTTTCCATTTTAGAATAGTTATACTTTAAGTAACTGCTGTGCTATTTATGCTATAAAAATGTTTGTTTTATGAAAAAAATACTCCAAGATAAAGAGGGTGCTATACAGTCAGCTATAGTATAGTATATAGGTAATTGGCTTTTACATTGCCATGTAGCAATTAATGTTATAAAAATATACAGTAACATTTGTCTTTGCAGTTATTTCTCTAAAAATTAACTCTTTTCTTACCTTTCTTCTTTTCCTAGATGCTTTTAAAGAAATCTGCCCTGGTGGTATGGGTTACACTGTACCTAGTGTACCTAGAAATCCAATAAGAGTACTACCTCCTGCCAGAACCAACACAGTTCATCCACCAATTCGAACAACTAATAGACAGTATATTACAAAAGAAGAAGCTATAGAAGCACTTTCTGTACCTGAAAAGAACAATCCCAGGATACCTGAACAAAAGGGTGAGACCTTAAATAGGTGGGCTAATTGAGTATTGTATACAATATACAGGATGTTGCTTGTGGAGGTTCTCATTCATCCAGGTCATGGTATATCTGTTGTATTCAGTTAGATCAACTGGACTTTAGTTCTTGAAGACGTTTCGCTAGTCATCCGACTGGCTTTCTCAATTCAGAATGACTTGAACAAGAATCTGTTTGCAATTAGGTACCCTGGAAAATCCCAATTAGCATATCACAGCCAGGTGTTAATGACATTATGAATGCAAGGCGTGATTGCATTGTGGATAAGATGTGTTCTAGGAACGCCCAGGGTAAAGCGTCAAAATAGCATTGTACATGGCAGACAGTTGGTGTTGAACCCCCCCCACCTCTATTCAGGTTTAGTTTATTTATTTTCACATAAATGGCCTCCTTGTCAGCTCTCTTGAACCAATAGGAATAGGACTGGTTCAAGAGAGGTGTCAAGGAGGCCATTTATGTGAAAATAAAGAAACCAAGCCTAAATAGAGGTGGGGGGTTCGACACCAACTGTCTGCCATGTACAATGCTGTTTTGACACCTTACTCTGGGTGTTCCTATAACACCTCTTAGCCACTATCCAATCACGCTCTTAACACCTGGCTGTGATATGCTAATTGGGATTTTCAAGGGTACATAATTGCCACGGATTCTTGTACAAGTCATTCTGAATTAAGAAAGCCAGTCAGATGACTAGCGAAACATCTTCAAGTACTAAACTTCAAGTCCAGTTGATCTAATTGAATACAACAGATAAATCCTGGACGTATGTATGAGCAATAGTACAATCATCATATGATTTTTTTTTTTATTATCGGCCCATCAGGGAAATTTTAACATACGATCGATCGATAGTACGACCGGGAATTTGTTTGTGTATGAGCCCCATTAGATGCATAAAAATTCAATTGTCGCATCTAAGTAAGGAACAGGGGTTTCTGGGCATGTTCATGTACAGATAGTTACAAACAATAACACCCATACTTGAATGCTTAATTAAAATTCTTAGTTAGCATTTGCTTTTATTGAGTGGATTGTAATGTTAATTCTTTCCTTGTTGTTTATTTTGTTTCAGAAGTATATGGAGACCATGGTCAGGTATGATGAGCCAAAATGTAAAGCTTGCACAAATTTAACTCTATAAACTGTTCTGTATGTAAGCGACTTTGTTATAGTAAACTTTAAAAAATTAATTTATAGTTCTTAAAGGGCATGTCCACCCCCAAAACTAAAAGTTAACCCACTACTGGCTCTTCTGTGTAGTGTTAAAAAATCCTTACCTTGCTCCTCTACTCCAAATGGTTCCCTTGCAATGTCTGTCCCAGAAAGTAAAGAGTGGGAGCCTGTCTGTAAGTGAAAATGTTTCCGCCTCTTACCTTTTTTCTAAGAGGTTTCTAGCTTGCCCACTGGAGCCCTCCTCTAGGAAATGCACGAAGCCCATAGTGGCTCTCGGTGTATAGAGAATGGGATTTACCCATTCCAAATCTTTAACGGCAGCTATCTGCTGGCATTAAGGATTCTGTCTTAAAGAGCCATTAATGTCTCGGTACATTCATTTTGGCGGTTTCGCAGCACAGTTTTTGCGTACCACCACCACTAGTTATGTCTTAAAGACATGTTAACCCTTGGTACATGGGTTAACGTGACTTTTAGACAGAAAAAGACAATAATGGCTCTCTGTACATAGCCCTATAAATATATAGGAATTATTTGTAAAAATGTACAAAAAAGATGTACAAATTTCTAGGGAGGAATATATATTTTATCTAAATTGTGCCAATTTAAACGATGATTTGGGATTAGTAATGACCTACAGACTTGCCTTTTCTTGATTTCCTATTGAAGTCTTCTACAAAGCTTGGTGATCATTGGTCAATTGGTATAATTTTACCTTGTCAGTTTACAATTGTGTATGCATACCACATACAGGAAGTGACTAATTATAAGATAAAGATAAAATATCAGTGCAGGTCTGACTGACATTGTTTCATTGTTTAGAAAAAATGACATAAAAGAAAGAATTAGTATTACCAATGACCCTACGCAACTGTGGGTTCATCTATTGCACTGATTTGGTCAGTCAGGTTCATTTAAAAGTGGAGGGTCAGGGGGTCCAAAGACAAATTATATAGATGTCCCTACCCTACATATATAAAGATCTGTGTATGGCAGCATTATTGCAGTTTAATGCAACAACAACATTATCAGTAGAATTCTTACGCTACAATAGAATTAGTCGTATAGGTGTACTAACACAGAACTTAGAGACCGTACAACTATTCTTTGCAAAATCTTTATTTGCCTGTAATATAGTGAGTTCTAAGTATTAAGATGAACATAATGGTATTTAGTTGAAAGCTGTGCTTGGTAGCTATTCTATATTATATATCATTAGTTTTATTGCCAGGTAATCGGTTGCACAGCCTTTGAGTTTAGATCAAGTACAATTGAATGCAAATATTGCATTTCAGGTTCAAATTCAAATCAATCTTTATTTTAGCAGACTTGTTCTCCTTTAAATCTTAATCAAATGAAACTACAGCAAATATATTAAAGAAAGGTCCCAGGAACCCTAAATAATGGGAAAAACCTATGCCATTAACAGTGATTTACTTCTTCTCTCTCTGATACAGCGCATTGTTCAATCAGAAGATAAACAGGGTATAGAGGCAGGAAAACCTCAAGTCTTACCTGGACTTTCAACCATTAATCTTGATGGGCAGTTCCCAGGTATGTATGTGTAATTATATGTTTATAGTACCACTTAAGGACACAGTACTGCAAAGCTTTATAATACTTAAAATTCAGTCAACATAAGAATTAAGATAAAGTATGGTAGCTCAGTAGTTAGCACTGATGCCTTGCAGCGCTGAAGTCCTGAGTTCGATTCCACACTTGGACACATCTGCAAGAGTTTTGTATGTGCTACCTGTGCTTGCGTGGGTTTCCTCAGGGCTTTCCGTTTTCCCACAATCATAAAGACATACTGAGGTTGTATGTGTCAAATAAATGCGCTTAGATTGTAAGCTCTTCGGGGCAGGGCCTGATGTGAATGTATAGATGTAATTTTAAAGCGATACAGAAGTTGTTGGCTCTATATAAAATCCACAATAATAATAATAAAAGTACATAACTAAGTAATGAACATAAGAATACACATAATAAAAGTGAATGAAACTGTAATGAGGGAATGCGACCGTCCCTTTTTTTCTGTACCCTGGATACCTAGTGTTCACTAGTGGGATGGGCCAACCTAGGGTAAGACAGCCTTTGCAAAAAGCACATCTTACTAGATTTCCATATCCTGGAATACAGCTGCATTTTGAGGTATTTCTTCTGATCTGCTGAATTCTCATAGGCAAGGAAATAGCATCTTATGCCCTTGCGCTGGGTACAGACGAAATGGGTGCATTAAACGGATTAACCATATAATTCTCATGTAATAAAAATCTTTAAATATTATTTATGCAATTCATAAAAATGTGTTTCCTTTGTCATAGTTGTAGTGGAGAAATCATCCCCTCCTATTCCTGTTGCAGTTGCACCGGAGGTATCTACTTCCAGCGCTAGTCACGTAATTGCTACTACTCAAGTAACAGGTATTTATTCATAAATCAGATTATCTTCATCCACCAGGTGCATACATATACTTATTGGATCCACTGCAAGAAACTATAGAATCCAAGAAAATCATTACAATATCATTCTGGATTTTTCCAGTAGCACAATTTTATTACCATCCTGATGAAGATGCTCTGTAAAGCATTGGAATAAAATTGTAATAGAAATGAACTCTGCAAAGAGAAACTTTTATGTAAAGGAATATGTTCTCAATGAACTTAATGTAATGATGTGTACAACTCGCTTTATATTATGCCGAGCCATGAAGCAAGGTGTAGATTTAGGGGTGGAGTTATGTAGGTATATATAACTGGGATGAGGTCTCTGTTTGCACACCTGAGAAAGGGGGAGGTTCCCCTGAAATGTTGTATTTTCATGTGTTTCCAAAGAAAGAGTTATTGAAGTGTTGGGAGAGCAACCTCCTCTGTTTACTAGGGCTACTACAAATTACTAAAAAACTAAAAACCCTCATGATTATCATTGTTGACATTTCAATGTGTTTATATAATTATGCTTCTCTTTATATAGAGATCAATGAATGTTCTGTTGATGCTGATATCTGCGGAGAGGGTGACTGCATCAATCTACCTTTAGGATATACCTGTTTCTGCTTTACTGGATATAAGCTGAACGAGCAAAAGACCAAATGTGTTGGTAAGCAAGTTATATCAACATTTTTTTCTTCTCATAAGTAAATACATAAAGGTAAAGACTGTGATTTTACAGACACCTTTTAATATGCCCAAAGCTAGTTATATTTGCAATTACTTGAGGCCTTTTATAGCTCAATTCATTATTTAGTTGGACAGGAGCAGAGGCACCACGAGGCAAAGTGAAGAAACGGCACAATACCATGCATTTGTAGAGATGGAAATCTCATGGGCATATTTATAAAGCAGCTCTATTTTTTCTGGTTTTTTTATAACCAGATTTTGCTGCAAAATGATAATGATACTGGCAATTTGGGGCAAAGTCTAGATAAGGTAGCAAATTTCATAAGTGAAACCAGAACATATTCTATTGCCATAAGGGGGCATACTGATGTAACTAGGTAACACATCCTGGTATGGGGTTAGGTTATTTATTCCCTGGACACTGTTGCACAGATATCACCTGAAACTTTGTGAGTTGATGTGTGGTCACCTTCAGTTTCGTTTTGTCTTCTAACACTTCTGATGATGACACATAAAATGCTTATCAAAATAGTCGTAAACCCTCTGATTTTTTTAGCAGTAGATATGTTAAATAGTGTAAAATGCACCCTGGTAAATTTCTCAGTATAAGGTATTGTCTAAAGTATTGTCAGAAAGTATAAACCAATTTGCCGCTTTATAAAGATGCCTCCTACAATCTTGTAAAGCTTTTTTGTTCGCTTATGTCACATGTAAAGTAAGTACACCCCTCACATGTTTGCAAATATTTTATTATACATTTTTATGGGACAATAATGAAGATTTGATACTCTGATACACAGTAGTCAAGTAGCTTGTATAACAGTAAAATTGTTCTGTCCCTTCAAAATAACTCAACGCTAATTAATGTATAAACCACTGGCAACAAAAGTGAGCAAACCCCTAAGTGAAAAATGTCTAACTGGGGCGCTACAGTTCATTGAGGGAACCACGAATGCCAAAATGTACTGTGATATACTGATACATAACATGATCTGGGACTGAAACTGGGACGCAGGGCAGAATGGGAATGTGGGAATGACCCCAAACGCACCTCCAAGATGTCCACTGCCTTGCTAAAGAAATTGGGGTGCTGGACTGACTAAGCATGTCTCTGTGGGGCATCCTAAAACAGAAAATGGAGGAGTACATGGTCTCTAACATTTAGAAGAGGAGTGGAAGAGGATTCCAGTTGCAACCTGTGATGCTCTAGTGAAAGCCATACCCAAGAGAATTAAGGCACTGCTGAAAAATAATAGTGGCCACAAAAAATATTGACAATTTGGGCATTTTTAACTTAATAATACATTAATTTATACATTAATTGCTGTGTATTAAGTTATTTTGAGGGGGCAGCAAATTTACACTGTTATACAAGCTGTACACTGACTACATTGTATCAGTGTCATGTCTTCAGTATGTTCCCACTTTTGTGACATACTGTTTGTGTTTAATACAGCACTATTTGAGGTGTTTCAGCAAAGTAAACTTTTGTCTGACCATGCATGTGACCACAATGTTGAGAAAATGAAACAACATAAGCAAAAAGCAGCAACTTGCTACAATGTGCTTAGAATATATAACGTGGCCATAATGTACTAGGAATATATAGCGTTGCCATAATGTGCTAAGAATATATAGCGCTGCTATAATGTACTAGGAATATATAGCATTGCCATAA
Source organism: Hymenochirus boettgeri (assembly GCA_019447015.1). Taxonomy (NCBI): domain Eukaryota; kingdom Metazoa; phylum Chordata; class Amphibia; order Anura; family Pipidae; genus Hymenochirus; species Hymenochirus boettgeri. The sequence goes on along the minus strand of JAACNH010001617.1, from coordinate 17 downwards.
TGTGCTTAGAATATATA